>JAOTRI020125265.1:0-11811 GCA_028564885.2 Zoanthus sanctaehelenae
ATTTCACATGTGAAATTACAAATTACGCGTGAAATTTCACGTCAAAATTAAGGAGTAATTTGTCACCCATTGTATTACCGTGGTTAGTTTATTCAAAATACCTTGTGAATTCGACTAAAACTATTCAAGAGGAGTTTCTTGGTTTTCAATTGTGCGAAGAAGGAATGGCTAGGACAGCAATCAAAGATCTTATATTAAAAGTAGGGAGCGAATAGGGATTATGTATGGATAATTGTCGTGGGCAGTGTTATGATGGTGCAGGAAACATGACAGGAAGACTGAATGGGGTTTGAGCACTCATCACACAGGAACATGAGAAAGCTATTTACGTTCATTGTATAAACCATTGCCAGAATCTTTGTGTTGCTGATACTTGCTAGAAACATGATGACGTTGTAGGAAAAATATATGAGTTTTTAGCAAATCACCAAAAAGACAGCAATGTTTAATTTCCAAAATACAATAATCATCGTGTTTTGATTGATGTGTGCAGGAAGAGATGGATTTCACGAGTTGACGATATGGACAGGATTGTTGAGCTTATAGTACCAGTTATGTCTTTGCTCGTAAATATTGCTATGAATAGACGTACATGTAGAAGAGTGGACAATCGGAAACTGGAATTTAAACAGTAAAAATGATGCACAAAATTTGATAAATGCGATCACTTTTCCCTTCATTGTCACACATGTAGTTGTCAGGCACGTTCTGACAGTGAAATTGCAAAGGAAAGAAATACATTTATTGAAAGCAAAGGATGAAATTGCAAAATAGAAGTCAAAATGTAAACTGACATTGAAGAGAAACACTATGAACTCTATGATGAAGCAATTAATTTAGCAATAAGTGTTTCAGTTGAACCTAGTATGCCCAGAATCGCTCAAAGACAAGTCCAAAGAGCTAATTCTCCAGCCACTAATCCTGAAAAGTATTACAAAGTAAATCTCACCGGAGTTTTTCTTGACCACTCCCTGGAGCAATTAAATTCTAGATTTCATGATTGCTCGGCGGGCAACAGGGTTAGGAGGGATAGACCCGTAATTGTAAACAATGTCGTCACTGATGATAACCTCTCGTCTTGCTAGGCTACAGCTACAACATTTGTTTCCATAAATGGTGTTCCTGCAAGAACCTTGAGATCAAGATTTTCTATAATGAGGCCTTCAAATCTGAAGTTTCGGTTGTCACCTGTAAATGTGATCCTTGTTTCTCCGATCACTTGATGTACTGACTGGGCGCTGGTTGAGATTTTGGCACCAAGGCGTTTAGCAGTGGAGTGGCGTATCATGTTGCCAGTGGTGCCACTATCCACGGTTACACGGATCACGTTATGGCTAAAGAACAAATCAAAGTATGGTGACTGGCGGTTTTGGACCCGGTAGGCTACTGGTTCTAGAGTAGGTGTTTCGCTGTCCCCGTGATTGCAGTTTGTGTCTAGGTCGTCATCAGCTTCGTTGTCTTCGTCAAGTACGTGGGCGATCTGACTAGCTTTAATAATATACCACAGGTCACTGTCAGGAAGATATTCGCACTCACTGAAGAAATGTCGGAACTCTGTGCGGCCTGCTTGCTTGCAAAGTGGGCAGGCCTTCTCTTAATTTTCAGACTGCATTAAGCTTCACCTATCCTTAACCGTATTTTGATACTAACAACCCCGAATCGCTGATTTGGAAAACTACGACACCACAGCATATTTGATGTAATATATCAAACATGAGAGACAGTGTTTCATTACATATCCAAACACCAAGAAGAGAGTTGAAAATACGACGCGCAGCGGAGTATAAATTAACGCAATTCGAGGTTTTTGGAAATGTAATGAAACACTGTCTCGAGTGTTTGATTTTTCTTCTCAATCGAAACCAAAACTGAGGAGAAAAAGAAGAAATAAACTCGTCCGAATAAATGCTAATTAAGATCGTATATCCAAACAATGGTCACGGTTATGATTTCTTTTGATTTAACTTGATGAATTAGTAAGGAGTTTGAGAATGGTAAAGGAAAACCATACACGTAGGTACAATACATGGAATTTCCTATAATATCTTCACCATAAGCTACTGATGCAGATGAGGTATGGCGTTTTATCCTGCTAATTACAGATGAAATGGGATTCCTTTAATGATAAATTATTATCTTGTAATCAGCCCCAAATTAAGGTTTGTGCGACACTCACGCACCAAGCAAACTATTAGTGAAAACATGAAAAGAGATCGTTAAATAGAAAATAAGAATTTTGAATAAGATGACACAGTTTTCTGTTTCACCAAAATCGAATAAAGCACATGAAATTTGTTAACTCGAACTAACACATAACACAAATACAGTACTGAATAAAAAGTTGAAACTGATCTGATGTTCATCAATACCAAAACAGAACGCTGGATTACTTGCTCATTAGTCAACATGGCCTGCGCCCTAGTGGAGATTGTTGTGAATTGTTTGCCTATCACGATAGTATCACAATAGTCATCCAAACTACTGCAACAGTATTCCATACATACTGGTAGAACTCCAACGAAACGAAACAAGAAAAACGTTTGCAGCTCAATTTATTCTTTCTGTTACATTCACTAGTCTTATTAAAACTCAGCAAATATATTAACTGTGGTCTGTAACATTACATCGAAAAGCTTTCCAGATGGGTGATTTTTCTTTTTTGTTTTTGACAATGTCAATTGGCCGCCTTGTTTAGTGGCATATGGAAAAAAAGTAATTGCATGGTACCCTCTCTAGCTATGAATGAAGCATTGTTAATAGACATCAAAAACAAAATGACGATAACTTGGCATGCTGTTGTTTTTTTTGCTTTCGTTTTGATTATTAATGCTAGCTTATAATCGGTGTATAATTTACTTTGGTTTAATTCATGCTCTGAAGGAAATATCGATAGTCAAGGTAAAATATCGCGATAGTTATTGATAGTGAACAGTGAACTATACCTAGAGATGTTTGTTTACCCATTATAGACAACTGTACATAACTGAGTTACAATTGCGTATAAAGATAAGAAGGTCAATTGACACCTGAGCCATTTTGCTCTTTGTACATTGCGATTTAATTTTAGCATATCCGTGTATTCACCATTTCCTTGAAATCCTATGAAAGATCATGTTTTTGTGTTTTCTAAGTAATGGTTCACATGTTTATGCTAGAGACTTGTTTCCGGCCGAGCAGCAAGTCGCACAGGAAAGATTTGCTTCAAGGCTGTTGAGTTACAGTAAAATAATGACTTTTATTGAATATGTTTCTTACCTCTTCTGAGAACGTTTGGAGCTGATCCTTGGAATATATATACTAAACAAGTTGAAAACAAAAATCAAATTTAGCATCAAATAATATGCAAAAGCACAGTAATCATTTATAACCAATGACTTATTGAGCCCAAATAAAGCCATAATTTGACAATTATTATCTTTTAAAGATTACACTGATTTAATCAAAATAATTAATAAAAGCTTTATTAAAAATAGTAAATATAACAAAAATAAAAAAATATTTAAAAAAATGAAACTTTTACGTCAACACAAAGTCATTTTCTCAAAAACGAACTCATAAAGCATTACTATGGACTTCCAGCTTAAAACACCTGACGGTGTTACCGTGCTCTGAGGTCTAATGTAGTTTTATATGGACCGCGTTCTGGGACCAAGCACCTAGACGACACACATGTGCACTATGATTGGCTGACAAACATTTTACTGTTTTCAGCAGATGTGAGAATCGATCAAGAGTTTTTCCTTAGTAATACATTCATTGACAAGTAATATCTTTTCAGTTGCTCTTGAAAGCAAGGTAGTTTAAACCAGAAACAATTTTGTACCATAAACATTTTATTCCTTGAACAGGCATTCTGGATTTCCGCGTTTTTACCACGATTTTGCGGAAATTCGCTTCGCTGGGGCTAAAATGAGCGCTGAGAAGGGCCCAAAACATATTTACGCCCAAGAACATCATCTACATTACTATTATTATAACTTTGGAGAGTATTTAGCACAAAAACAAGAACATTTTGCTACTTCAGAAACGCGGATATTTATTTAATGAAAGTTGTGTTCTAGCGGCGGGCTCTAATATAAAATATCCGTTAGAGCCCGGATAATACGCCACAGTGCTCGCCAAAGTTAATATAATTGCAATTAGACACAGGCATATGGCACACAAATGAACGATAGATATTAATACTCAAAGCATTATTAGTAGATTGTAGATAATTTTGTGTTAATTCTATGGCGAGCAAGAGTAAATTATTGCGAGCAAAATACAAACTGAAAGTCTAACCCTTTAAATAGATAATCAGAGTTTACTGCATTGCATGGTGTGAACATGATTTCACGAACTTATGGCAGAAATCGAGGAAATAAGAATTTTAAATTCGTTAAAATATTGTTCTTGAAATTGAATAGAATAGGAAAGGATCTATAAACAAGTATTTTGAAGGGACAAAACAAATCAAAGACTAAGGCAAACTTATAATTTCTCGATTTTTAATGAATATAAGCAAGTTTGCTGCTGTGTTATTTTTTTAATGGCAAAATCAACTTGTTGAAGAGCTACTAAGTGTAAAATACTTATTAAGTTATTGCTATCCCAAGTCATTGAAACAAGGCTACATTGTTGTTTTCATTATTTTGAATTGTAGGATCTGCAAAGCTCTTGGTCTCTCAGAGTTTGATTTGAGTAACAAAGAGATTGATAGAATAGAAAACTCTCTACAAAACACAAGCGACTCCACTACTGTCGTACGAAGTTCAAGCTTTGAAGAAAATATCATATCTCCATCAACTCTGAGAAAAATGTCCGCCATCTTTGATATTTCGCCGCTTCTTCAACTAAACGCTCCTTCAATTCCAAATACAGAGCCTGCGGATTCTGAGCCAGATTCGCACAGAAAAATGTCAGCAATTTTCGATATCACAGAGTATGCCCTCGCCAAATCACCTCCAGAATCTCCGATACACGGCACGATTGAGCTTGCGTCAGCAGTAGTTCACAGTGAGTCGGGTGAGAATGAGCAAGATCCACCCTCACCGAGCAGTGAAGAGTCTTCTCCTAGATCATCGTATAGTTCTTTCTCAAAGCAGCGTTTTTCAGAAAGTGGGGAATCATCTGCATCTGAAACTGAGAGCGACTGCAGTGACGTTTTCACTGAGAATGTAAGTCTTTGTTTCTGTGCGTGGCGGTTTTGTTGCATTGAAGAAACTCGTACTGTCGTTTTCAATTTGTTTACAAAATGGAGGTTCATTTGTAAATTTGATACGCTTTGGCTTTAGTTCAATTTCTGTGTCTTCGCAGAAATTGAGCGCAAACCTGTAAAAATTACAGATAAACGTTAATACAAAAATTCACCCAAACCACTGGTTAATCACTGAATTAGTGCCGTACTCCTCTCAATGGCTGGTTTGTTCAAAGGTGAATTAAGTTTAAAGATATAGTCAATAACAAGCTTTCCCCCCATTCCCTTCCCTGACGAGGTTTTATGATTTCCCCATATCAAAAGTAATTGTGCTTTATTTAAACCCTAACCCCATAAATCGACAACAATTAACAGTGTTGTGGTTAGGGTTTATTGTCTGAAAAGAAAGCATTATAACTTATAAATCATTTTTGGCTGGGATTCGATAGAAGGAAAGGAGTCGTCTTTTTATCAAGATCTAAGTTTAATATGCAGTTCCTGTAATTGTTTTTAGGGCGGACATGGTTGGTGCAGTTGGTGAGATCTCCATAAGCTTTCCAACCACATGGTCCCCAGTTCGATCCCGGGACATTGTCCGATTCAATTATTTGTATGACCTTCTTTTCCGCTTTCCATCCTCCCGTGGTAGGTAAATGAGTACCAGCGTCTGCTGGGAGCTAACCTGCGATGGATTAGTATCCCGTCCAGGGGGAATCAAAGACTCTCATCTGCTTAACATTACAGAAACCGGAGATAAGCGCCGGTTCGATGGGCCACTAGGCTCGAAAGGATTTAGCTCATTTAGCTTTAGTAATTGTGTTGTAATTGAAGGATAAGAAATATATAACGCATAGTCTTTGATTTACTCATCTCCTCAAATTGACACGTGTCATACTCAGGACTGCTGTGTTATGGAAAGACATCTACAAAAGGCTAACCTCGACTATATCTGGCTTAATTCGTTTTGCTGTATTTTAGCCTTTCGTTGTTAACGCCTGAACAGCATTTCTTTCACATTACATAACAGTTGCATACATATTGTATATATCTGCAAAACTCATATCGCCGTTACTACGTTTCAGACAAATGAGTGCATACTTGTTGCGGTTCTCTAATTGATACTTTGTTGTGTAGGAAGAAGAATTACAAAGAAATAAAGAACATCGTCTGTCCATCGCAGTAGGCCTCGTGCACAAAGCCTCAAGTGTTCATTTTGAAGCCGAGTTGATGGAGAAACTCCGTAAAGAGCAAGAAAAGAAAACTAGGAAACAAAAATCTGTCTCGTGTTTAGGTCAGGTATGAAATGATCTCATTAAAATGCTTGCACTGGTTGAAAAAGCTTAGGAAGGACAAATGTAACTGTTGACGTGTTTTCCATCAGAAGGCACCTTTTATTGCTTTGTAAAGGTTGTACTACACGATTTGTGGGTGAAGTTATATTTCAAGCTGGCTAATATGGCCTACCCTTTACAGCCCAAAGCTTTGATAAAATGTTTGCTAGTGCCATTGGTAAAGTTTCCATCTTTATTGTTGCTTCTTTACGCTGACACCAAAGCCCATTGAGTTTTGTTAAGCTAAGCTAAATTCTTTTACGAGCCTAATGGCCCACGGGACCGTTATTTTTCTCTGGTTTCCGTAGTGTTAAGCGGAGGAGAGTCTTTGATTCCCCCTGGACGGGACACACATCGTAATGAGTTTGTTAAAAACATGGTTTTTATAATTAGTTTTTAAGTGGGGGTCAAATGGGTATGAGAGTCGATGAAGGTTGATGTGAGCTTGTTTGACTGCCAACTCTCATGCGCTCTCATCAACTTTGAACTTGTTCAAATTTTTCATGAGAGTCAATGAAAGTTTTCGGTTATTTGATCGCCATATGAGAGTTGATAAAAGTTTTTGAGTTAGTAGCCGTAGCTTTTGATGTTTGTGGGCTCCACTTTCAAATCGAATTAATCAACTAAAACACAAAAATTGCTTGCAGTATTTTCAATCCGTGACTCGTCGATTACTTTGTAAAGCACTTTTCTCCTTTCGGCAACTTTTTTCCACCACCTTGTTTTCCCACGCTTGGGTAGAGGTTCTTTATCTACTTTTTTTACACAAAGCTATTCTAAAGCTATAAAACAGAGAACTGGCTGCCATTTTGATTTTACTGCTTTCGTGGAAATTATGACACACAATCACTCTCACGAGCTCTTGCTTAGGCAATCAAACGCCAATGATAGTGGATGAGAGTTGAGCCAAAACTGTCATCTGTGAACTTTCATCGACTCGTTTGACCCCACCATTAAGCTTACAGGTAAATAGCCATTTCTACGCGCTCTTGTTGGTTCCTCAAACACTGAATATATTGTATCATCGCATAAATCGCATGCACTAATTGCATCGTGTAACTTGCTTGTGCTCTCAAATACTGTTTTGGTCGATTAAGCAGATATAGTTAACAAGTAAAGAAGCCTTAGCTATGTATTATACTGCGAGAAAACACGTTTGACATTTGAGAACACGAAGGAAATTAAAAAACACGAGCCGTAGACAAGGGTTTTCGACAAGTGGAGTGTTGACAAATCCATGTTTTATACTCTGATAAAACATGGATCTCTGGCCGATCAGAGCACGTTTAGGGCCCTATTTATATTATAACGTGCGATAAAGCAGTTATGAATTTGATAATTTTTATTACAAGGTTCACTTTGAGTTGGCTAAATACAATGAAGCGGGCCGTTTTACCGATCAGCCAGATCTAGAATCTGCGTTATTTCACCTTGAAAAAGCTGCCATGTGTGGAGTAACCGAGGCCATATTAGCAATGGGAGATATTTATCTGGATCAACCACATGAAGTACTAACAACTGTCTCGATAAAGGTACAGTCGTTAGAGAAATTTAATTCTCCCTATTTTAGTGCCGTTTAGTTGCTTTTGTTTGTATCTCTTCATACTTTTACTGTTCTTGCGTTCTTCCATTCCTTCTGTTTTCTTTGCTATCAATCAGCTGTTGAATCTCATTTTCTGTGTTTTACTGAAGGGTAAACTGTCCCCACGTGCTTTCAACCAGAAAGAATTTTTGAAAACTATTGATAGCAACCTATGGCTGTAGCTATGGATTTTATTGTTTAAGGAACCTTTAAAACCTTTTGGTGTTTGTTACCAATTATTATCTACAAGGGTTTATTTGTCTTGTTTCTTTTTTCTTGTTGACATTGCATGAGACGTAGTAAGGGTATACAACTCCCTTTGAGCCTTTGATTCATCACAATTTTTTAGCATATTTGCGGTTGTACTATTTTTAGAACAAACACGTGATCAGAGGTAACGCTTCCGGCTAAAACCAAGTAAAAAAAATGGCGGTCAGTAAGTGAGTGAGTGACCAAGTGAATTGATCAATCTTCCCCTCCCTCCCCTCCTCTTCTTCCTTCTCCCCCGCCTCCTGCTTCAGCTTCTATTTCCTCCGTTTCTTTCTCTCCTCCGAATCCTACTTTCTTTCCTTTTCTCTTTTTTTCTTCTTCCCCGTCTTCTCCTCTTTCTTCTCCTAGTTACCAATCCCCTTCTCCTAATTTCTTCTTCAGCACCTCCCACTCTTACTTCCTCTCCCATCCTCCTCCATCTTTTTCTTTCCCTTTTTCTTTTTTTGTTCTTTCAGTACATCATACGAGTTTTCCTTGCGCATTGCAGTCATCTTTTAATAAGTTTAGCAGTTGAAAGTCTCATTTGATGGTATCCGTCCATCTTTTTACATCTGTGAAATTTTTGGCTGGCTTATTTGCTGCCTTCTTTTGTTAAATGTAATCATTTCCAACTTCAGCCTAGCGAGAGTAATACCAACCGTGGAGTGGAATACATGTTGAGTGCAGCAGAGAGAGGCGAAAGGCAGGCTATGGTATATTTGGCCAATGCTTATGAATCAGGACAAGGACTGGGAACTAACAGGTAACGAAGCAGTTCATACGATACCGACAGTTATAAGTCGATTAGCCATAGTTATCACGTTTTTAAGTCTAATACAAGAGCAGTGACGAACAGTATCTCTTTTACTACATGTATAAACTCGGTTTACACTTTCAGTTTAACAATGAAGAATGAAACTGAGCTTTCGGCTCTTACTAGAGTCTTGATCAGCAATATCTCTTTTGGTGTTTTTCTTTTCTGTTGTTCATGTTGTATGATTTTCTGACCTTACACTGAGCTACACTGCTCGTCATTTCTTTGAAAGATAGAATAACTCAACGCTGCTGGTAGCGATAGAACATCTGTTCGAATATCAAATGTTTTTTTTACCATTTGTTTGTCCTATTCGGCTTGGAAAAAATTTGAAAATTGGTGACGTTCGAACCTTAGAAGATACACGAACCCTAAGTTTAGCTTTTGAGATTACGAGTTTAATAATTAGTTATAGGAAATGCGAAATAAAGTCATTTTAAAATGCATATGACACGTTTATTTTTTTTTCGGCGTTTTCTCACATTTAATACTTGAAAAAGACAAATTTTATATTTAAGTCCTCCAAAAAAAACTCTAACCACGGTTCTTTGCGTCTTGAAAACACATTTTTAAAGTAGAAATTTGTCCGGAGTCTGATATAGCTATGACATCAAATTGTTTGCAACAGTTTTCTCTGTACTGCTCGGCGCTCCAGCCACGCAATATCTTCCACTACATTTCATCGTTTTACTCTCCATCGTTGTATTTTGTTTTCTTCAAAGAAAATTTGCAATGTGACGTCTCAGGCGGAAAGTTAAGCCGTATTTTGGAATCAACATTTTCAACGTGTAATAAACAATGAGAAACGATTTATGGCAGGAAAAAACTTCAGTTTATAATTAAGAATTCGTTGTAATGTTTAAAAAAACTTTTAAAAAATCCATGTCATATACAGTTTGAATAAAATTCCATTTTTACAACAAATTTACTTCAATTTCCCACAAATATTGAGTACATATACAGCGATCTTTCTCTTCATGATAATTAGCCTTTGGTTTGACCGTTAGATTTGGCTCCAGTTTTCTCTCAATTTTGATATTAATCAAAGTCGAAATTGAGAAAGAGCTGGAGCCAAGTCTAACAGCTATAAATTTTAATCTCTTGCATTTTATCGCCTGTGGTTTAATAATTAATATCTCTTATATGACTTAGGCATAAACGCCATCTTACTTAATATTCATATCAATCAAGTCTTGACTGTTCAAACCTACTTAGCCTTTAGAAGTTGTGAATAAAAATCTTTCGACTCGAAGTCTTTACTATTTGTTTCTACAAAGGTCTCAATCATGGCAAGAGGCTGCGAAGTGGTACCAAAATGCTATTGAGGTGATAGAGGAAGATGAGGAACCAGAGAACACACTCATATCAGATCCAAACTATTTGTTATATGCTAAGCAAGCCAAACTTTACCGCCAAGGAGGCTGGGAACTAGAAAAAGAGCCTTCTTACGCCGGGGAGTTGTATTCTAGCGCGGGAGATCTAGCAATGGCTTCAATGAAGGGAAAACTGGCCAATAAGTATTACGCTTTGGCCGAGGAATGCTGGGCCGAATGTGAAGATTGATAGCTCTAAATTATTGGTAAAACAGTGGAAAGTTGATAAATAGAATTTTAACAACAGCTTACAAAATTTATAAAAATGTTTTGGGTGAACACGAGAGTTGAAAAGAAGAGTGTTTGCGGTTGAACAACTGAAATATTTCAAATTGCGGTGCTCTTTAAGTTTCAAATGTTTTTTCCCTTTCTGGTCCAATTTCGAGTCTCTCTTCTGTATCATGTTAGCCTAATCATTTTCCCAGCGCAAATATCCGGTTTTTGTAGTAAAAGCGGATAAATGCCTGCACCTTCCCTGGCTGGGACCATAATTTTTCTCATGTTAGCTCTCCACAAACGCTGAAACTGTTGATTCCGTTTCCGCATAAAAGTGTGTCGCTTTATGATTCGAACTTTAAAAGCGACAGAGATGGAAGCCACTGTGAAATCTTACTGGTCAACTTTAAGCGAGAGATAAAAACAGAAGTTTTAAATATATTATATTTTAAATGCTAGTAGAGAAAGGTTACCCCGAGAAAATGAGTCCAATGTTATTCTTGCAATCCGTGACATATCTTTTGCAAGGAATGTGTTTTTTATGAGGCGCTTTTTTAAATGTTTTTTATCTTTTTACTATGAGAAGATACATTTTGTATCCCCGAAAGTTTTGTGATTTGTTAATTCGCTTAACCAAGATCTTTCAGTCACAAGTCAAATCATGTTGGCTTTTGCTATTAATATCCGAATGATGAAAGTACTAGCATAAGTATTTAGGGGCATAAAATAAAATTAGTGTAACAACCACGTTTGTATCCCAAACAAAAGAAATAATCAAATTAGCCGCAATGAGGTCAGAAGAAAACGTTTATTATTGACAAATAATCATGCGCTGGTTTGAAATGTATTATGTAAAACATGTTCCTCTGGCTTAGATATTGAAGCTTTGTAACTTTGAACCTATCAACGCCAAATGAGTAGTTGAAAAAGACCGATTCTGGCTACATTTTGAGTTTCCCGATCATTTTTTGCGGGAAATAAATTGCCGATCATTTTTTTATAGGGAAATAATTTTAAATGGAAAAAAGCACCAAAAAAAATTTTAAAATGGAAATAATTTTTAAATGGAA
>JAOTRI020125276.1:0-11809 GCA_028564885.2 Zoanthus sanctaehelenae
ATTCGCATCACTTCCCCTGAAGAAGGATATGTGATTTATCCGAAACGTCGGGACATTTTCAACTTTTTAACTTTTTTAAAAAAAAAATTTTCAACTGGAGAAACAGTAACTTTATATTCATATAGAGTTTTTTATCAGTTTAATCTTAGTTGTACTTTTTGTCAAAACCTAGTTGTGGCATATTAAACCTTTGAATCCTCGAGTGTTTTGCACCCAATAATCAACCATAAACATAAAACACGCATGGAATTTCCCTTTAGGATGGCACATGTGGGATATAGTCTTTTCTGGATTGAAAACCTGATAATATAATATATTTTGATATATATATATATATATATATATGAGACATTTTAATCAATTTATAGACACTATAATTTTTGTTTGAATGCTGAAATATTACAAACATTTATGAAAAGGTAAACACTTATTAAAGAAACTCTTTACAATTAAAACGAACGTTCTTGAACATTAGCTCGTCTTCATGGTTAAAACGTAGCTAAAAAGAAAACACTGCAGTATATATATACTGTTTTCAAGTAATTATGTGATGCCCATGGGAAACAGAGACAGAGCGAATGATTATACTTGCTTGTTCAGATTTCGACGTAATTTTGCAGTTAAAAAGGCTTCGACAATACAATACGAGATTAAACATGCAGAGACAGTAGGTTTCCATGTGAAAGAATGTTCCGAGTGAGAATGAAGGTGTCGGGTTGGTTCCGAGAGATTTAAAGTATCTTAATGTTCATCATTGCGGGACTGCAAATTACGAGAGGTTTCACCAATATATGAATTATTACAGGTACATTTGCCAATGTACTCCACTTGTGCAAGGTGTTTGTACCGTTATAAAATACTAGATGGTTGATTGGAACAAATAAATCTACATAGTCATTATCCTGACAATCATTACCTGTGGGGCCTGATAAAGAAAAAAAAACTAACAAAGTTAAATTCACTTGAACATTGAGTAAATACATCTTACTTCTACAGCACGGGTTATCCTGAAAGAGTAACAACAAAAATGAACAATATAGAAAAATAGTACATATTATTATATAGATATTAGTGTTTTACTAAAAAATACGCTATTCATAAATTTTATGTAAAACAACATCCGGGATATAAGTGACATAGTTTCCATTTCATCACTGGTTTGGATATCGTTGACTTTTTTTTTTTTGCTTTCCCGTTTTTTTCCTTTAGCTTTTTTTCTATTTTCAAAACACTCCTATATATATGTAATAAAAAGAAGGAATCTAGTAAATATAAATATGTAAATTATACACCATATAAAAGAAAGAATATTACAACTGAAATATTCTTTCTTTTATACGTTGTATAATTTGCAGCTCACACTAGTTTACCGCTAATTAGTTTTCTCTAATAAAAGGAAAGTTACACGACGGGGCGAACATATGAAGTGGAAAAATATAGGACAGAAATGCTTTTCACTCTCGACTACGGTTTGTGGCTAGCTGAGAAACATATAAATGTCAATCAATCGAATTGATTGCAAGTAGTTGGTACACCAATACTGTATAGGATGCAACATCAAAGTTGTAATATTTGAAGTCAATATTCAACTGTATTTGGATAGGGTGGAAGTTGATACAGGGAAATAGTTTACTAGCTAATGCAGTGAAATATGAAAAAGGCTTAGTTTAGATAAAGTTTTAAGGGTTTCATGGCACGTATTATAAGGCCTGTTCTGGGACCCAAAGATGCGGTTACTTTGTGCAACTTAAGACGACTTAGGAAGAAGATGCCAAAGACAACCGCATCTTTGTGCTACTTTGAGCAACTTAAAAAAACTTATGAAAAGCATTGCGCAATTTTTGCAAAAATCTAACAATGTTCAAATCAAGACCGCCAAAATGTTGCGCAATCTAAAAGGCAATTGCGCAATTTAAAAGGCAACTTTAGCCCCAGCCTAAGCTTATTATGAATCCCGGTAACATTAAAAAGCTTTGAAGTGTCATTAAGGCCCGTTTAAAGTAAAAAAAATTGGTTTCCAAACACCAAATATCGTGTTTGCTAGTGTAGACCATTTAGCAAACACTGGCAAATATTACCAAATATTGTTTTATGTTTATTTCTGCTTACTCTGTTTGCTGGTGTTGGGTGATGTATAAAACTACTGACCAGTGAGATTCTGTCTTTTTATCATGTGATAAATGGCGGGTATCGAAGAGCTAAAGTTAGCCTTTCCTCAGTCGGAATTGATATCCTAAAATGAATGTTTTTTTTTGACGAAATGAAGGGTGCATTTTTCTGAAAAAGCTCATTATTATGTTTTTTCATCCATTTTAAAAAAGTTACGTAGCATGACCTATCTCAGGCTCTAAGTTTTTGAATAAAGCTATAATAGGCCTCATCTTTGCAAGATCCATGGCCTTGTTTCAGAGATGCTTTATCGTTTCTGCAAAACGCCTCCTTCTCTCCAACGAAATACCACAAATTATACTTGCTCCAGCTGTACAGAGCATCGTTTTGAAGTGATGAGTCGTTGTTTTGAAACGTTAATTCGTTTTTCCCGACACAATCTATTGCAAATACCACCGAACAATGTGTATCATTGTTTATTACATTGTAAACTGTACGGACAAACATAACCAAACAAATGTTTGTTGTTGTTTATAAACAATTGTTTGCAAGTGTAGACGGGTCTTCACAGACACAGGCACAAACACATTAAATTTTCTTGATTCGCAATTGTTATTCTTCTCAAAGTGAGAAAAAATATCATGATTGGCGTAAGAACGTTTTTCTTACAAAATTGTCTTTGGGTTTTTGGTTCTAGCTTCCCCTAAGATCTCGGGACTGCCAAATGAGGTCCGGGCGAAGGTTGGCGCAATAGTAACACTGTTTTGTGAGGCCGATGGTTTTCCTTATCGCAGTTACACGTGGACCAGACTTGATAAATCTGGTGTCGTCGTTACATTGACTCGAACTCAACAGCTTGTGATACGTAATGTCAGTGTAGCTAATGATGCTTTCTACAACTGTACTGCTTCCAATACAGTCGGAAAGGATTACTTCGTAGTTCACCTTATTGTTCACAGTAAGTTGAAATAGTTTAAACATAGAGAGAAAATAGATATAAAAATTATCATAAAAATTTAATTTGCACTAATCTGATAATGTCAGCATTATTTGTACAGATATGATGTTGTGGGTTATTTTTGATTTCAGATTATCATATTATTTTATTTAGTTCACAGTGACTAAAATTTTATTATTGACGTGAAAAATACTTAGATAATTCAAATGATGCGAAATCTAGAAAATTTGTTACACATATAGGAAGTTCTGCTCATAAGTGTCTCGTTGTACAGGTTAGGTATATCATGCAATATACCAAGCGATTAACGAGCTAGTAACATCTGTAACAAAGTGAAGTAAAAAGAACGTGTAGTTGTAATAATGTAGAAATCTGTTTACATTGCAGCGATGCCGTCCATAGCACAAGGACTTCAGACCAAACAACATCTAACGAAGGGAAGGAAAGCAAGTCTGAAGTGTAGAGGATTGGGAGTTCCGGCGCCTACTGTGACATGGTTTAAAAACGGGTTACAAGTCACTAACGATAGTCGGAAATACATTTCAACATCTGGGTCGGGAACTCTGGGGGTAGATTCCACTCTTAACTTCTATGAAGTACAGTATAAAGATAGCGGTCTTTATACTTGTGTTTTTATTAATAGTGAAGGAACCATTAACAGCACTGGAAAGGTAGTACTATATGGTGAGTCAGTTAACTCTAGTTTCTTTTCATTATTGGGTGGTGGGTGGGTACTTTTATTTAATCTTGCAAACTAAACCTTACGCAGATCCTAAATAAAGTGGAAGAGTGTTTGCAATGAAGCATTTCAGTTGCCTAGATAGCTCGAAATTGTATGGGGTAAATAAAAAAATGCTGGAGTTCAATTTCAACAATTTTTCAAGAAACAACAATTGAGAAGGGTTTGTGACACATCAAAAGAGAGAAAATAAATATCAAACACACCAAGATTTGAAGCTTAATCAGATGGATTGCACTCAGATTTCTTAAATTTATGAATGTACTCAATTAATGAATGTGAAAATCAACAAATTTTGCCTGAAACACAAGCTGTCTAAATATTAATTTTACTTTCAACTTTCATTAACATAAAAAACATTATAAAACAACTGTTCGTCTACAGTAACATGAGATTTTTATTGACAAACCTGAAAAATCCGAGCTGAAACTATCCATTTCTTGGTGGCATATGCAGTCCATCAGCCACAGAACATGGGGAAACCCCGGATATTTTGCACAGGAAAACACCAGTGCTCACAAATGAAAGCTCCAACCAAACTAACATTTTGCATTAAAAGCTCTCTAGACTTTTTAAGGTTTCACTAAAACTAGGAGAATGCAAAATGCAGCTTGCTGTGGTTAAGGCAAATTTATCGTAGGTCCCCCTTTCCATGATAAAGCAAGCAGCCAGTATTGGAACCAAGGAAACTGGCTGATTTTGCTATGATCACAGTGCCAGTAAACAGTTCTTTGATACTGGCAAGGTTTAATTCTTCTCAGCCCTTGATGATGTGCTCAGGCACCCGCGATTTGCCCAAAAATGTCAAAAAATGGTAGTATTTTCGCAGTTTTTACCTTGAAACCGCTGTCAGAAAAATATTTGAAAAACGATGCGGGCTGTCACGTAACTATAACGTTTACGTGTTATCAAATACACAGGTCATACCCAATCTCCCAGGTTTTAATAAAGGAAAAAATAGAGTTTTTATAGGACCTCCCCTTTTCCTCTCCCAAAAAAACCCCCTCTATTTCATACATTATTTTAGGTTAAGTCCTATCTAGATCAGGAAGGGGGGAAATACGCGTGCAAACTTAAACAGCGTATATCTTCGTAACGGCTCAGGTTAGGACAACCAAACCTGGTGATTTTCCCAAAAATATTATATGCTATCATGTGATATCAATAATGTAGGTCCGACATATTTGATGTTGCCATAGCAACGGTTTTTTGACGGACATCCCAGACCCCAAATCACCGACCTAGGTTTCATCAATGTAGTTTCCATATTTTCCATGCACTTAATATATACGTATTCCAATATATCTACAAAAATTTAATTAATTTCATGTGAGTTTTGTTATTTAGAAAAAACTTATGCAAATGTACGTGATGATGTTCATTTTTGCTTGAATTTGATAGATTCCTTTTATTTCTCTTGTATGAAAGCTTCTACTTCTTACACAGAAATGCATTCTGTCAATATATAGTTGGACTGTATGATCTAAATTGCAATCCATGTACTGAAATCAATGAAATTGATAATAAAAACAGAACAGATTTTGCCTACGCAAACCTGTAATTATTTTTAGAAAGAATTAAGAGAAAAATATCATATATAAGCCCTTGGCGGGATTCGAACCCCACATCTTTGGTTTACTAGTCTGACATGTTAACCGGGCTTATATATGATATTTTTCTTTTAATTCTTTCTATACATATCTACACACCGAACGCATTCAATTTACATTTGTCAACATTGAATACCATCTATGCGTACCAAACATTACGGTGTTCAACTTACCAATAGAGAAAAATATCGCCCTGGGAACCCCTACAGTTACCATCTATATAACATTGTCCGGCAGCGCTGCCAGTGTGGTTGGTCCTTGTGGTGTAGTGGTTAACACGTCAGACTCGTAAACCAAAGATGTGGGGTTCTAATCCCGCCAAGGGCTTATATAATGCTGTTTTTCTCTTAATTCGTCCTATATATATATCTACACACCGAACGTATTCAATTTACATTTTTAATTATTTTTATACTGTTTTTTTTATTTCTTTCTGACCTCCAAGGAAGTCCTCAAAAGCCTGGTATAGATAGGGTTAAGGTTTAATCAAGTGTAATCAAGGCAAACTCAGAATAAAAACCAGCAAAAAATATACGCAAATGTTTGTGCGAATTACATGTCTTAAAGTGTGGTTCACATAAATATACTTGAATTTTACGATATCGACGTCTTTTCTAAACTGCAGTATTTTACTGGAATGATTTAGTAATGAAAATGTAATTTCTACACCGTAAAAAAGAATGTTACTTACGGACGTTAGTCCTTCGTCGAGTAAAGAGTCCGAAACGTTAGTAAGTATTCTCATTTTTATGTTGTAGAATTTACATTTTTATTAAAAAATTGTTTCTTTAGATACTCCGACGCGGCTCAAACTAGTTTACTGCTTGTTATTTTTTTTATTTTACTGGAATGCATTTCTACGAAACTGCTTTTTGGCATACAACGCTTATAACATTTTTGCTGTTTATTCTAGGAGCTCCTGATTTTGTTATTGAACCAAAAGATACTTTTGTTGTGCAAGGAAATGACGTTAGGTTACCATGCCTTGTCTCTGGAGTTCCACAACCAACAATTCGCTGGAAGTTCCAAGGCACATATATTGAAAAGCCTATCATTATCAATAACGGAACGTTGGTGATAGAAAATGCTTTTAATAACAAATTATTTGAAGGAAAATATACCTGTGAGGCAAAAAACCCTGTCTCAAATGCTTCCAGAACCGCTAAGTTAGATGTTTACAGTAAGTACTTTTAACGACTAGGGAACAGCTCTTCAAATCTTAATAATTGGTTGATTACGTTTAATGTGATGTTAGAAATGATTATATTGATGACATGATGATGGTAGTTTCTTGTTACCTAACTTTTCGTGCCTTTGTGACCATGAGGATCCTTAAAATGATGATAATGCAGATACTTATGACGTTAAAAATGACGACGGTAAAGATGATGATAATAATGATGGTGACAACAATATTATTAATGATAATGAAGATGGTGCTAATGATGATGCTGACTTTAATAGTGACGATAATGATTATTATATTATTGATGCTAACTTTAGTGGTTATGATAATGATGTAAATGATACTCATGATTATCGAGGCTATTGCTGCTGCTGCTCATGATAATGATGTAAATATTCATAATAATTCGGTCTTATGTACCCGGTACGAAGAGGACTAAGTAATCATAATAAAAGTAATAATAATAACAACAACAATAATAATAATAATAATAATAATAATAATAATAATAATAATAACAATAATATTAATGATTTGAGTATGGCAATGTAGGAAATATTGATATTATTATCCTCATAGAAGTAAAGGATGTTGATATCAAACAAGATGAAAGAAAAATTATTGATAAAGTTTCGACTATTATTGCCTTTTGATGTCAAAGCCAGTTGTTCCCTTTCAAAAAAGTGATCCACAGACGACTAGGGTAGGGAACGACAAAAGTTAACAAAGCAATAAGACATATCAAGACAAATGATAGGTCTGAAACTAACAAGCTATTGAACGCTGCTAGCAAGTTAGTGAATTGAAGACTGGAATTGAAATCCTCATCGAGAAGAAAGAAGCAAGAACCTTGGTGGGAAAGAAGAGTACGGGGAGAAATCAAGTGTCTTAGGACAGACATATACATCTTGGAAAGAATTTAATATCAAAGAGGATGTTAAAAGTGATGGAAGATAAGTATAAAATCAATCTGAATGAGGCAGCGTGGCGCAGTGGTTAGAGCTGGGTCTTTGAATGCGGAAGATCCGGGTTCGATTCCCCGACTCTGACCACTGAATAAATTTGTCCTCGGTGATCCCTTGGACAAATTTACCAAGCTTTGTAAATAGCCACCTGGTTTGCGTCCTACCAATTGGGATTCTTAACTGGGGAAGAGGGAGGTGGGTAGAGCGTCTGACCGGTAATCAGAAGGTCATAGGTTCGATTCCCGTTAGGGACTCAGAAGATTTTTTCTTCTGAAAAAAAAATAAGCTTGTGACAACACAAACATTTCTTTCCATAGCCTCATTTATGATACATAATATTCAAAAAAACAAACGGTACATCATTAAGAATCAAATTGCAAAAATATACGATCTCTCGCTTTAACTCTATGAATAAACTATAATTTCTTTGAGTTGTTGTTTATGTCTAATCGAATTGTAAAATAAAATGACTAATGTCTAACTAGAAAACTGTAAAGTTAACTTAGACACCAGACATTTCCTACTTTAAATTGTATTTAGAATTAATATATATATTTCTCTTTATTTTCAAACAATAAGAATCGAAATATAGATTTAATATTATATATATTTTCTTGTAACTGCATGTAAAATGGAAAATACATTCTTGTCTTGTTTTGTCAACTTGTGTTGAGGAAAGTAAGAAATTTTGGGGAAATATTTGTAGTGTTAAGAAGAAGCACAATGTTGATGTGGAACATAATAAATGCATGAAAAGGAACGATAATAAAAACAAACGAAGATTACCAAGCAGATTAAAAAATGCCTAAATGGAAAACATAGAGTCCAAGTCTATTGGATGAAGTGGCTCGACACTATGCACGGAGCAATATCGGAACAGCTAGATAAGATTTTGGTTGGTGTCAGAAACTTTCCGGTGTGGATAACTGTACTGTGTTTGAAAGACCGTGAAAGTAGAAATGCTGTGGACAACTCCAGACTCATCTCATGTTTGCGACTGACAACCTTTACAATAACCTGGATAGAGAGAAATATTACCTGATAAGCAGAAAAGGAAGTCGTAAAGGAAGCCGAAGTACTAAGGATTACCTTTTGATTGAGAAGACTTTTATTAAAAAAATTGTCGATAGATTACAGAAAAGCTTATGATATGGTTCCTGAGTGTGAGTGCTTGAAGATGGATAAGGTATCTTGGCATTTAGCTGGATAGGGCGAGGGAACAAGAAATGAAAGAAGGAGTACAAAAGAAACTCTGAATAGTGGTTTCCATTCTAAAAGTGATTTTGAACGATTGTATGTAAGAAGAAATAAGGGAGGTAGAGTTCTGATTAGTTATGAGAAGTGCGTAAAGAGTGAGGAAATAAATGTAGGGTTGTACAATAAGGATCTGATGAAGCATTACTGTAAGGTGTAAAAATGCCTGATGTAATACAGTACGAGACCTATAGCAACAAAAGTGATTTTAAACGGTCATGGGAGAATTAAAAATGGCACGAAAAAATTGTATTGCCAATTTACAGTAGATACCGGGAATAAATGATGGTAATGAAACCTGGCATTGCCTAAGACCATCATGTGTAAAGATATAGACAAAAGCTTCAATTAGGTGCTGCACAAGAAGAGGCTGTTTCGAATAAATTGGGTCAAACATAATATTGACAAGACAGCTGCCGTTTTACCGTTGTGAAGATTGTGTGGCAACCAGATAGAAACAGTTTAGTCCACTCTCTACCCTAACGGCAATTTGTTGGTATTTTTAGTGATATTTTTTCTTAAGTAAAACGGGAAGCTTCTTGAATATTTTCAAATTTTTCGGATGAGGTTTTAGGAAGGAAATAAGTTTTCTAAATGTAGTTTTTTTAAGAGAAAAGTTGAGTTTGGGTGAATTTTATTAAGATTTTAATAATGAATTTTGTAATTAAAACAGTCAACTACCGTTATTGCGGACACCATCGGGATCGTAAGTTTGTGTTCGTAATAGCGGGACTCCGTAAAGCGAGGTGCAGTTAAAGTTTACCTTTAAAGCAAACCTCTGACTTAGTATTGCCACGCTGATTTATTCTCGCTTCAAATAAACTCAACACAGCTTCTGCTAAGTTGCTATATAATGAATGTCAAACACAAGTTGTTTAATCTTAACTGCAACATTATTTAAGAAGGTTTGTAACTGCCAAACTCGGCTTTTTGATAGATGTAAAGGCTAGCTTACTATTATTTTGCCAATACACATGCATTTAATTGCCACCAATTTCTAAAAATATGTCAAAGGTGTCCGTAATAACAAGAGAAAAGCAATGAATATTTTAGTTTGGAACCAGGCGAAGTATCGTAATTTCTTTAATAGGGAGCGTGCGTTATAGCGTTTTAGCTTTGGATTTTTCTTTTGTCCGTAATAGCGGGGCGTCCGTAATAGCGAGGTGTCCGTAATAGCGGGGTGTCCGTAATAGCAAGGTGTCCGTAATAGCGAGGTGTCCGTAATAGCGGGATGTCTGCAAGGCGGGAGTTAACTTTATTTGATAGAAAACTGCCCGAAAAAAATTAATTGTAAAAAGAAATAGATATTTTAGTCATGAACAGAAACAGCTGTGGCAAAACAAGTAACAACATTACAACAATTGTGCAGATAAAAGAATATATAAGAAGTAGCAAAAACCGTCCAATAAAACTATTTTTCTATTCCTTGTTTAGTACCACCTTCGTTCAAGGCAGGAATCATGTCGCAGAAACTGTATTTCGCTGAGACACAGACAGTCATAATGCATTGTGACGTCATAGGAGATCCGATACCTGTAGTAGAATGGAGGAGAGATGGGATTCTTGTGGATCAAAATGACAGAGTGACATTTCAAAGCGGTAACCAGATACTGGCAATTCACAAACTGGTAACAGCTGACACTGGCCAATTTGTTTGTTTGGCAAAGAACCCAGCAGGAAATGTTACATTAACGTTTGATCTTACAGTTTATGGTAAGTTTTAGGACCTTCTCGAACGATATTCTATAAAGGAATATAAAGAAAACGAATTATTCTTTTAATCATATAAAAAGTTAGGCAGGCAAATAAATCATTTTTAGTAATAGTAATAGCTAGTAGTTGTAGTTGTTGAGGTTGTACTCTTCGTACTCGTACTCGTAGTAGTAGTAATATAGTAATAGTATTTGCAGTGGAAGAAGCATTATTATTATTAATATTATTATTAATATTAATAATGTTGATATGATTTTTTTTATTATTACTTACTATTTACTATATTATTACTAGTTATAGTATAATTTTATAGTTTTAAATAGTATTTTTACTATTACTTTATATTATCATTATTATTAGTAGTAGTAATAGTAGTATCAGAACTAGTAAGAATACAGTAGTAGTAGTTGTAATAGTAGTAGTAGTAGTAGTGGTAGTAAAAGTTGTTGTAGTAGTAGTGGTAATTGTGGTAGTAGTATTAGTAGTACTCATCGTAATCGTAATAGTAGTAGTACTCATCGTAATCGTAATCGCAATAGTAGTAATATAGTAATAGTATTTGCAGTGGAAAAAGCATTATTATTATTATTAATATTATTAATGTTGATATCATTTTTGTTATTATTACTTACTGTTTACTATATTATTACTAGGTATAGTATAATTTTATAGTTTTTACTATTACTTTATATTATCATAATTATTATTAGTAGTAATAGTAGTAGCAGAACTACGAGTAGGAATACATTAGTAGTAGTTGTAATAGTAGTAGTAGTAGTAGTAGTAGTAGTGGTAGTAAAAGTTGTAGTAGTAGTAGTAATTGTAGTAGTAGTATTAGTAGTACTCATCGTAATCGTGGATCCCGCTCATGTGGATTTCGGTACGTGGGCGAGACTTCTCGTCGCTTATCGACAAGGATAAAAGAACATTTGGCTTCTGATAAAAATTCTCACATTTTTAAAAATTTAAGTAAAAATCCCAACTGTAAAAATCATGTTTCTCAGAATTGTTTTGAAATTATCGATTCCGATAAATCATAAATGAAACTTAAAATAAAGGAAGGCTTTCACATCACTAGAAAAAAACCTGAACTTAACGTTCAACTAAAACATTTTAAGTCATCTTTTATCTGATGATTAGCTTTTAACGTGTCATATTTCCATGACACTTTGTTTATTTTTCCCAAGTTGTTATCTGCCTTTTAGGATTGTAAGTTAACTCTAATTTTACTTCAAAAATTCCGATTATAATCTCCAAATGTAGCTGTCAATCACT
>JAOTRI020125287.1:0-11807 GCA_028564885.2 Zoanthus sanctaehelenae
ATGACCGAATAAACTAACTCGTGCATTATAATTTTATATATATATATATATATATATATTTGATGAAGATTTTGTTAAATTTTTTGAAAAGAAACTTGAGAAAGTAAATTTATGATACCAATAGATTTAACTAAGTCTCTGATTCCATTTTTAGATTATAGCTCTTGGACTCCCCTTTGGAACAGTGTCAAATGTTTTATTACTGAATAAAAAAGGGCAGGTACGTTAAATACCAGCGGTTTTCTAATTTTAACCCCTTAGGTCCTAAGCACATCAAATAGGAGATTCCTTAATTCTCCAAACTAAATCTCCTTTTACATAAACATTTCGGGAGAATATCATGTTAAATATCTTGCATAAATATTTTATCTAATTAAATTCCTTATTCTATATTACCGAGTGCATTACTTTGTGTGAGATATGTAAGTAAAACTGTTATAGACTGCATGAATGTTAAAAGTTTGACAGTTTTTTTTTCTTTTGCAACATTTTTCATTTTCTTGTATGATTTTTAAACATATGGTTAAATTTTTTCTCATCACTAAAAAAAGCAAAAGAAGTTGAGTTTTTTCTTTTCCAGTTCAACACAATTTAAGGAGTATATATGTGAAGCTCTTTGTAATACTTTCTTCCAGGCATTTCTTGAGATGGCCGATGAAAGTAGTGCAACATCTATGGTCAATTATTATACATATGCTCAACCCAGTGTAAGGTAAGTTGATGGTTGCTGAAAGTAGTGCAACATCTATGGTCAAATATTATACATGTGTTCAACCCACTGTAAGGTAAGTGGATGGTTGCTGAAAGTAGTGCAACATCTATGGTCAATTATTATACATTTGCTCAACCTACTGTAAGGTAGTTGGATGGTTGCTGAAAGTAGTGCAACATCTATGGTCAATTATTATACATATGCTCAACCAGGGATATTCTTTAAAATGGATGAATTCTTTTACATTTTCAAAATTTAAATAGTCAGCTTTGTAAATTTGTCAGAGAAATAAAAAACAAGAAGTTAATCAACAAAGTATTTCCTATGCTTAATTTCAATATCAGAATAAGTACTACATTGTTCACACCAGTTGTAGTCAACTTGTCACAAAAACTCATTTTAGGCAAGAACAGGTTTTTAGTTTTTCAAGCAATTTTGGCTAGTAAGCAATTACATTTCTTTCTGTTTATGAAAGACTCACACAGGTCTGTTAATTAGTAATTAACCCACATTTATTTGTTACAAAATTAGAAGTAGGGGTGTTACACAGGATGTGATTGTTTTGCTTTTAGTTACAAGATTTAATTGTACTTTAACCTTTTATCTCCCAAGATCTGGATAGTAATTCTTTTTGTAGCTGTAATATATTTGCTTACACGTAAGTTAAGAGAGTTTTACTGTCTGCTAAACATTGAATTAATATCATAGCGAGAAGATACATATCAATCACCTCTGGGAGCTATAGCGTTAAAAATACATTTTGTTTTTCTTTAAAAGTTTACATGTTTTGGTGTTTTCTGTCTGATTACTAGGGGAAGACCAGTGTATGTCCAGTTTTCTACACACAAAGAGCTCACAACATCGCAACATAACCCTTCAGTAAGTTTCCAGGCTTCTAAATTATTCACTTCCCAACAATAATGAGCAGTCTATCTTGTTTGATATCTTTTAACCAACTCAATTGAAAGCTTTCCCATCTTTGAATCTAATCCTATTTAGCTTTGGTGGAGGGTGGGGGTCTAGGGGGTTGGACAGGTGAGTAGTTTCAAAACAATCCATTATGAGCGACAGGGTTTTCCTTTTCAAATGAAATAGCAGTAGATGGATTTTGAACAGTGAAAGTGGTTGGGCTTGGTAGCATTTTTAAGTATGTTTGGTTTATATCTGTTTTACATTCATTACCAACACTTGCCTTATTGTCAGT
This sequence comes from Zoanthus sanctaehelenae, assembly GCA_028564885.2. Taxonomy (NCBI): domain Eukaryota; kingdom Metazoa; phylum Cnidaria; class Anthozoa; order Zoantharia; family Zoanthidae; genus Zoanthus; species Zoanthus sanctaehelenae. The sequence continues at coordinate 1,917 of JAOTRI020125287.1, forward strand.
AAACATGACAAGTCTAAAACGTCAACACCAGCATTGAAGGGTCTAGAGCAAGAACAATGCAGTGAATTTTGATCAAGTTGTTGCTTCTCCCTACATTTTCCCTATTGTGTCTAAAAATCCTTGGGAAAATTAAGCTTTTCATACAAAATCACTTATATCATTTTAGCACCAGACCCTTCAGTTGCTACAAATGTGCATCTCTGACAGCTTATGAAAAAGGATAAGGACGTTAATCCGTAGGTCCATGAGTAAGATCCTTGTATGGGACCTCGAGTTAGTATCTTTACTCCTTGGAACCTCACTAGATTCCTAAATGTTGGGAAAAAAAAAGATTTTGCCAGAAGTTGCTTTCTGTTGCCTTTTAACTTTTTAAAAAAAATTTTGCTATTAAAATTTTACAACTAATATGCAACCATTTAAATTTTTTTAATTTCGTGCCCTGTTTAGTGATAATAACAGGCAACAATCACTGTTTGCTAGTTGAAAAGGAAAACCCTGAGGGATTGTAGTAATTTCAACAATTTATTAAGTCTTCTGTCCAAAGTACTTGTGCATTGTATAAGACTAAATTAAAAATTTTGCCATCGACACTCATGATGGTCTTGGCCGTTAACAATCAGACTAATTGAAGGTACTAAATCTTTCTCCAATCAGAGTTCACTATAATGCTTAAATTATCTCTACACTTAAAAAATTAACGTACTTATGTTCTTGTTGAAAAAACTAAAAGTCAACTTTATCAAAAACAGAAAACATGGAAATTGCCTGGACAATATTTTTAAGCAACAGGAAGTAGTTATCAAATTTAAATTTTTGTGTTAAAAATGCTGCATGTGCAAAAGCCGTTTTTGTGTCCAGTAATTTCTTAGATCTTTCGTTAGCTTCTCATTCCCAGATGATTGTTCCCAGATGGTTATCTTCTCTGTGTGGACAAGACACATCTATTAAAATTATTTCTATCTGATTGCTGCACCAAATTACTAGTTCCCAGTTAGATAAGTTTTTTAATTAAAGCTTCTTTGCTGACTTTCAATACCAGCTTCTCTTCTAGTTTTCTTGCATGCATTGTCATTTTATGTGCCAGAAATATGGCATGCTTTGAAAATAGATGTCACAAGAAGTATTTCTTGTGTAAAGTGTGCATTGATGCATAGGAAAAACAAGTATTATGTTTTAGGTTATTAGCTCTGTTTAAAAATTCCTGTCGTTAAATGTGTAAGACTTCAGGGTTATGGATTGAATAATTTAGTTCAGTTTTAAAATTTGAATATAAAGTATGTTTTTAGTGTCTTCAGTTGATACATTTAGGGATATCAGGTTAATTGTTTTTATATGTTTTGCATTTTCATTTTTTCCCCGTAACCCTTTCACTCCCAAAGCCGCCAAAAGCGGCCATAGAATATAGTACTAATTAAAAAAATTCAATCTTTCTTAAACAAGAAAACCATGTTTCAAATTTGGTTTTAAAGCAAACTGCAAAATGCAAGAATAAACTGTCATTTCAGCAGAAAATCCTTAGTTGAAGTGCAAAAATGAAAAGAATACTGTTTTGCGTCGTTTTTGGAACGGGAAAATCAGTGATGTTTGGCTTTGAATATTTTGGTGAAATTTTCATTCCCAGCAAACAGAACAGCTTTCACAACAAAATTCAGACCTATTACTGAGATACAGTAAAAACTTTTTGCATTTTTTCAGTTTACAGATCGAGCTTTAGCCGTTTCTTTGTGCCAATCTTGCCCCAACGTGTTTCTGCTATTTTGCACGTCCCAAATGCATTCTGGGAAGCCTAGAAATTTTGGAGGGGACAGACAATGTTTCCTGCAAAAATCATTTTTTTACTTAGTGTAGAGCCAAAATTTTAAGCTTGAAGTGTTATTCTGTCGTCAAAACTTCCAAAAAATGCATTGGCAGTTCAGTGAATTTGCCTCTCTTCGTGCTTCAAAGCCAACTTTTTTTGGCGCCTGTGAGAACACAACGAGTAGAAATGTGCCGTAATAATTGCTAAAAAATGTGACACCTTGCTGGTTTCTTTCAGCAAGTAAGCTCAAATGCTACCTTCAAGCTTCATGATGCTATCCAGTAGTGAAGAGAGGCAAAAAAGACTCGAAAATGAGCAAAAATACACTTTTACCTGTGGCTACAGCAGCAACAAGACACTTCAAGGAAACCATCGCCTCATAAACTAAAACCCCGGGGACTACACCATGTGGGATGTTTCCATGTAAATGCCAAATATGAAAATAGAGAAAACCAATTGACTATTTTGATACAAAAACTCGTTCAAAATCGCAAAACTTTTTGGGAGTGAAAGGGTTAATGATGCATTAGACATGTCGGCCTTAATCCCGATACACATCAGGAAATCATTCATTGAATAATAATCTGCTAAGCAAAAGCTAAACCTTACCTTTTTGCTTTGTAAACACACTTTTCACAACATTAAATCTTGTTTGTAAGTATAACAGTGCTGATGAAACATAATCTCCCAACTACATGTAAACTCTTTTTTTGTTTACAAAATCATAATTTTTTTCATTCATGATTGAAATAATTTTTACTTCTGCATGTATAGCCATTGTTTATACACAAATGGTTGTTGAAATATGTGAATAAATTAAATGCATAAAACATAAACTTCTAAAACAACTTTGTCTCTATCTTCCCGACTAGTTGAAAGTTACTGATGATAAACTGGACTATTCCTTAGGTGGCCTGACGGTAAAGTCTTGCTTTCTTGTGTGTCTTCGTTTTGTGTGATTTTCATTTCACAGAACAACGTTTTTCATCACTTTTATCTCAGTTTTTTCCCGTTCTTTTGTGAAGTTGTGTGAACATATGTCAACATAAAACATTAAACTGTTGATATAATTTTCTGATTTTTTGTGTTTCATATCTGAAATGTTTAAAGTTTTTAATTATTTTGTTGTATCTGCTTTAATCTTAGTCAATGAGTAATTTTCCTATTAAATAAAACAGATGTTTTTTGGCATTGTAGTATTATTAAACAACAGGGACTAAAAATGTTCCTTTATGTTGGGGTAACTTTGATATTCACAAAAACTCAAATGTGAAATCTTAGAGGACAGGAGAAATAACTTCAATGTTAAAAGTATTTGAGCTATACCAAATTTCTTTTTGTGGCCTATTTTGAGAATGGAGAGACTATTTTATGGTTGGTGTAGGTTGAAACTTCAAATCATTAGTTCGTGGATTACATTAATTTAAAAAATTTATAATTTTTCCAAAAAAAAAGGCAAATCAAAAGTGTTTGAATAAGTTAGAGTTCCTCATTGACAATCTTCCATTACAATGTTCTCAAGTGTTCATGAAGTTGTTACTTAACTTTTGTTTAAACCATTTAGAATTTGAGCTCAAAATAAAGTTACTTTAGATTAATTATTACAGTAGAGAAATATTTTAATCATCAGAGTTTTTCTCATTTTTCAATTAAGATTATAAAATGAGAAATTATATTCATCTTGCTTAACAGGTTTTACAGATTTTTTTCCACACCATACATTGGAATCAAAATATAATTTGAACTAGCGGTTTCTATCGAAAGTGAATTGCTGCGATATCCAAACTGCAAAATGTTTTTGTATGAATAAAAAGTATCAAAAAGTGGTTGTTCATAGCCAATTCTACTGTATGGATTATTTGTTTATTTATTTCAAGTAAAAGTTGAGTTCAAAATTGAACAAAAACGGACACACACAAAACATAAAATAAACATTAGAATGAATATATATACAATTTATTTCACTACAAGAACAATTAAGATGTTTATAAACATAACTCAACATAAAATTGCAATAAAAGAAACTATTGTTTGTATGGATAAAAAGTATCAAAGAGTCGTTCATAGTCGAGGCCTACAGCATGGAGCACTTATTTATTTATTGTAAGTAAAAGCTGAGTTCAAAATTCTAAATAAACAAAAATAAATCCAAAACGGACACACACGAATCATGAAATCATCATTAGAACAAATATATACACAATTTATTCACAAGAACCATTTAAATGTTTCAGTTTATAAATATGAACTCAACATGAAGTTACAATAAAAGAAACTATTGCTAACTTGCCATTCTGTGTCATCATAGACCAAAGGACTTGATCTGGCAAATAATTCACAAAAATCGCCGGTTTCTGTTTTCAAGAACATAAAATCTCCTTCGATTAAAACTTGATCCACAGTCTCTGTTGTTCATGTCAAAATATCACTTAAATTTGCTCATAAGAAAGCTGAAAGCCTGATAAAAACACACTTTCATCTCTAAAAATGTTGCTAAAGCAATCTTGATGAGAGTACTTCCTTGAGTAAATAAAGTCACATTCAACATAATATAATTTGCAAACTCATCTTGCCTGGAGACAGCAAGAAACGAAACGGCCGCTGATTACGTTCAGTACTGCAGGTGCTTAAAGCTAAATTGCTAGCTAGCTAGCCCACGAAATTGATTTTGCTCATGGTATTATCTTGCGCCACAGGAAGCCCATTCGTCTAGAATAGAAGACTTTCTTTTCATCATAAGTACCAGATTCATTATGATACATTAGTAATTTTAGCTGAGAGTCTTAAAACTTTCTATTATTTAATAATTTGGTACATTACCACTGGATAGTGTTGCTTATTTCATATTTTCTGAATGACTTTTTTGTCCATATTCTCTTGTATGAAGGTAATCATTTTGCTGTTAAATATGTAATATGATTGAGATTGTCTGACTGTGATCCATTGATGTGGAGAATTGAGAGAATTGCTTAGAGGTGCATTCATTTAGTGTGTACATCCTTCGTTGTTCGACTTCTGCTGTGTTTATCAGTTATCATGAATTCTTTTATTTTCTTCAATTTTAATGGCAATCTATTTCTGTACTTCTCATAAACAGGCTCTCCTCTCGAAGTTGCCTCAACAATCAGGCCTGGTAAGGAGTTTAAGTTACTCTCTGCTATAAAATCTTTTCTGAGAAATTTCTCGGAGCTGACTGTACATGAATTGTGAATTGAACTTAGGTATCAAAATTGCATTGTCACTAAATGTTATGTAATTAACTAAATGTCTTTAAACTTACTAGTTGTTGTTATAAAAGAAATTAAGAACTGATGTTATCAGCAATATTTCTATTTTTGAATTGGTTAATAACTTTAATTGTAAATGAGTTCATTTTCATTATCGATGTTTGATTTGGTGCCGTAAAATAAAGTAGTTTCTGATTTTTTAACTATTACATAAATGTGAGACTAAATGTATGGTATTGGAGTAAAATATTTTAGAATCCGATTGTTTCTGTTATTTTGTCAGATAAGATTTCTCCTTGATTTATCTCTAGTAATGTCATTGAATATAATTGCTTTTAAATGCGCAATTTCTCACTTTTGTACTAATTAGCTCTGTAAAAAGTTCATAACTTAATTTGTTTCAGTTTCACAATTTCTCTTTGCTGTTCCCCAAAGATTCTAACAATTATTATATTTACATATTCATGTAATCTGTGCATAGTATATTTTAGAAAGAAAGTGCTGCTCAAGTTGGATGGTTGGAAATAGTTTTGAGTTCCACAGACAAACTTTGGTCAGTGTTTTTCGAATTTTGTCTGTTCATCCAGCTTGAGCAGTTAGATTTTTAACTTTATAACATTGAGTTGCAAACGTTAATTTAATACATTGCTTAAAATTGCTTGGGTATTTCGAAAATACTGCATTTTACTGGGAAATATGAAAAAGGCATGAGATTTTTGCTATTGTAACATTTTCAGTTTTTTGCTTTGAAAAGCTTACAATTTTAGATATGTTTGGACAAGTAAACCACATTTATTTGAGTTAACAGCGACCTTAAATAAACCCAGTGTATAGTTTACAGAAACATTTCTCAACATATCTGTTATTTTCAAATCTTTTAAGAGATCTTTAGGTTAATGGAGCTATTCAGTTGATATTGATAATGACTTCTCTGTATGGGTGCAAATTTTCTGTCCAATATTGTGACCTTTTTTCAGTTTTTGTGAAAAATGCATATCAATTAGATGTCTGTGAAAATAAGTACCTATAAACAAAGTTTGGTTTGGTTTGGTTTGATTTGAAATTGCATAATTCACATGAATTTCTTTCAAATCTTTAAATTCATATTTTATAATTAATAAATCAAGTTAGTGTTATGATTATGTTGATTTATAAATATGTATATGTTTTGATGTAGACATCAAGAATACTGGCAGCTGCGACAGGAGATTCGAGCTTAAACAATTTAGCAAGTGCCCTTGGATCAGCTAGCTCATCGCAGACCGCTGATTGGACGTCTGGTTCCGGAGGAAATATTTTGCGAGTTGTTGTTGACAATATGTTATATTCTCTTAATGTGGACATTTTGCACCAGGTAGTGATCTTGTCTTGCTAATTATTCTCTTTCTGATTGATTGTATAATTTTGATTACTAGATGTTACCAAGATTATTAAAGTTTTTAATAATTTGTCTCTGCTTTACCAAATGACTTAAGAAACTGCATCAGTTCACCACTAAATTTTTAAAAAGTCTAACTTGTGAATGTGAAAGAATTACTTCTAAATGGTTTTCTTGTAGTTTTTATTGTTTGTAGATGAACTAATTATCCCCTAGGGGTATCAGAGTTAATAATTATAATTATCATATTATTATTATGTGCTCTGTTAGGTCTTGACATAACTTTTCAACTTACCATGCTTGGCATTAAGTAGCAAGTACAGTGGTATTGCTGGTTACATAAATATTTTTGCTGGCTGGGAATTGGCTAAAAAACAGTTGCCATTATAAAAATACTTAAAGAAAAAAAGAATAGATAAAATAAAACATGCCATTTATTTTTAGAATATCTCCATCAGCTTCAAAACATATTAGCAACTCTTCTTATTATCTTAGTTGTATCCTAGTAGCTACTGTCAAATTGGATGTTACTAGCCAAGCATTGAAAATATTACATGCCTTACTAGAGAAAGACAGATTTGTTCAGTCAATTTCATTTTGTTTGCTAAGTTAGTGGCTACTAGAAGTATAAAGTCTACAAGTCAATACTGAGTCATAGCTAGTGTGTGACTACTAGAAGACTAAACGCTACAATTGCCCATACTGAGTCTCAACTCAAGTGTGGCTACTAGAAGACTAAACGCTACAATTGCCCATACTGAGTCTCAACTTAAGTGTGGCTACTAGAAGACTAAACGCTACAAGCCAGTACTGAGTCTCAAATACTGTGTGGCTACTGCTTGTTTAGTGCTGTTTTATTTACTGTTACACAATTTCTGAAAATAGTTTCTCTGTTTTTTTATTTGTTTTTCCTTTGTTTATAATAAAGTTTTTCTTATATGAATACTCTGTTTTAGGAAATCTGTGATACCTAATTAGCTTTTCTGGATTGTTAACAGATTTTCAGCAAAATCGGAACTGTACAGAAAATAGTGACATTTACCAAGAACAGTAAGTGTTATATCAATTTTAATGACTGTATAAAAATCTGCATAAAATCCCTTGATCAAATTCTATTTATGTTTTTTGTTTCATTTTCAGAACAGTATCAGGCTCTTATCCAGTTCAGTACAGCTGATGAGGCTTGGCGAGCAAAATATGTAAGTTGACTTACTTACTTACTTATGGCCTTATGGCTCCTCACTGGAGCATAGGCCATCAACAAAGGATATCCATCGTTGTCGATCCTAAGCTTGTACCTTTGACTTCTCCCCATTTCCATCCTCTGCCCTTTTTCTCACCCTCAACACCTCGTCGCCATGTATTCTTTGGTCTTCCATGTTTTTGTTTACCACCAGGGTTCCATGTGAGTGCTTGTCTCATGATGTTGTTTCTAGGCTTTCACAGCATGTGCCCAATCCACTTCCACCTCCTCCTTTTAACCTGTTTGTCAACTGGTTCCTGGTTGGTCTTCTTCCATAAGTTGTCTACAGTTAAATAAAAAACTTTGGTTTATGGTCATTTTGCTCCAGTTTGTGGTCGCCACATGTGTACCTAAAATTCGTGAAAGACCTAAAATTATTGGAACAAAGTTTGAGACCCTTGAAAGTCCATTGTATTATATTGTTGTCATTGAAAATTCTTGGAATGATGAAACAATTTTTTTTGCTTTTACAAATAATAAAAATAATCTGTTTGACATTTGGTTTAATGGAAATCTAATTTAAACAAGAAGGTAACTCCATGATGCTTTAATTTTTCCAGAGGCAAATCTTTCGAAAAGATCTCTACTTTTTTTATATAATCTTAAAATCGTAAAATATGATAAAAAGATTTAAAAACTGTAATATTTTTTGACTGAGTCATCTTCAAGATTGGATGATAGCAATTTTGTTAAATACAAACAGTACTGATCAATAGTAGTTACTTAAGAATGATTCCTGTTTCAGACACTAGACAGCCAGAATGTCTATAATGGATGCTGTACACTGAATATTGAATTCTCCAAGCTTTCAACTTTAAATGTCAAATACAACAATGACAAAAGCAGGTAAAGAATTGACTTTTCTTGCAGATTGAGTTTGAAAAATAATTTATGTAAAAGCCAATACATTGATAAATCATTTTCTTTGCCAGTAGTGAAAGTTGAGCAATATTAATTAAAAATTTTCATTAATTTATATTAGTTTGGTTTAGGTGACAAAATCCACTTGTAGTAATTGGCAAAGAACAATTTAGTTTTTATATTGTGTCATATATAACTTTTCATTTTTATCGAACAATTAATAAAAAGTGAATGTCATTAATATGATATATAGACTGCAAAACAGTCTTTTCCTTTGCCGGGAGATCGACAATCCAAGCGCGTTCATCATATGTGAAACTGGAAAGAGGAAATAAACATGCGAACGGGATAAAAAAGGATTGGGGGCGAGTGGCTGAAGGGAGAGACTTTGCCTTTCAATACTTCAAATCCATTCTGCAATTTTCCATTCCTCCGGAAACAGAAAATTCCCATTGGTCAGTTTTTCAACAGCAGCTGTCATGACCCATCAAAACAAAAGCATTCAAAATTGCGATGGCGTGCCGTGAGGTCTCACAAAGTTGTGTTGGTATACAAGGACAACCAAGTTTCTTGATCATTTAAATTTTTTTCGAATGACATCTAAATGTATTCTGAGTTAAAAGCAAATCTAAAGAGAAGAATTTGAAAACAGGGAAAATAAACTATTAAACCACAACACGGACCGGGGTTTTCAAATGACAGTAACTGCATGTGAGTTTGAAAGATTCAACTTTTATACAGGGTTTGAACGTTTCATCACAGAATTTTAGCTAGGTGAAACTACAAATATTTTTTGAACTATGAGTTTTATTGCTTCCTTCATCTTCGGAAGAAGAAGAAATATTGTTTGGCACCGCAAATTGGGGGAATTGGAGTTGTTACACATATAAAAAAGTTTTTTTTTCTATATTATTTAAAGTGATTAATGTTATTATTCCTGTTACACAGTCAACTGAAAATAATGGACCTTTATTGAGATTATTAACGTTTTCTTATCAGCTTAGGATGTTCGTAAATTATTGCTTGGAATCTGAATTTAAATAAAATTGTTGTATACCCAGACTCTTATGGTTTAAACAAATACAATTTTTTTTAACTAAAAGAATGTTGGATTTGTTCAATGTTGCAAAATATTTTTCAAAATCAACAAGACAAAATTGTATCGACATAAAAGTCCTGTGTGAAGTGCGTGATTGTGGATAACTTAACTTACATTACTGAATAAAAATTTCATTCGGTTAGTATACAATTACAATTGAAGGCAATTTTCCACTCTCAGTTTTACTTTGGTTTTTAGTTTGATGAATTTTGCTTACTTGACATTTTAGTTTAGTTTTTACAATGACAAAAACATGTTTTATAAATCACTTTCTAAATCCGACAT
>JAOTRI020125298.1:0-22290 GCA_028564885.2 Zoanthus sanctaehelenae
GGACTAGTAAACCGAAGATGTGGGGTTCGATTCCCGCCGAGGGCATAAATATGATATTTTTCTCTTAATTCTTTCTTATTTTTAGAAAATACCGTAGAAACAAAATTTGGTTTGTAACCAGGTCAAGACATGATAAAATCGTTAAAAAATACAATACACTCTGGTTAAAATATTAAACATTTAAAAAACACGTTTAAAATTTTCCAACGTTTCAGTTGAAACAACAACCTCCTTCAGGGGAAGCGAATAAAGCTGCAAATAATAAAAACGTAGTTAACTAAAAGAACTTATGTAAATTCAATTGTTCTTTTTTTAAAAACTGTAGAAACAGTTTCCAGAATCATAGTTTTGAGGGTAAAACACAGTACAGTATATTTATCTTTTGAAACTCTTCGAAAAACAACCCTCTACAAGTTACATTCTAATAAAAGACTGCGTTACACCCCCAGTTAAATGAAAGCATGTGGTACACTAATGTTATGTCACATGGTACAGATTTGCAGTGTCCACTTTAAACCAAACAATTAAGGAACGTTTGGACTGGTATCCTCTTCTTAGCCTCCTTTTCTTTTCCTAGAAGCAATGTCTCTAAAAAAAGAAACACATTACTTCCTCCGGCTAGGTATTCTATATTAAAAACATAGTAAGTACCCGGCAGGAGGGCAAGAGCCATAGGAAAGCCTTGGTTAGCTTATCTCATCACTTTGGAGTCCTCAACAGTGTACATATGGTCAAAAATGCCTTCGCTCCATGAGCCCACAAGCCTTGGGAACATAGAGGATTTGATTACATCATCGATCCCTTCGTCCTCCTAAATAGATAAAAAATATAAATACAATTGTAATATTGCAAACATGCAGAAAATTTCTAAGAGAAATCAGTTTGCTGCAGTACATAACTACTCTAATTATACAACTCAGTCTGCTCAATATCTATTACTAGGTGAATTGTTTTCACAATTCTTGTGCTGGTCTTTTGTAGAATGAAATGTAAAAAGGATCAGAAACTGAATTAAATACACTAGTAACTGAATGAATCCATTCTTAGAAGTCTAGTCTCCTGAGAAAGGGTTAAGAACATTCTGCTTACATAAGAAAAGTAAGGAAATCTTGAAAATCAAGATTATATCTCAAAATGTTTCCTACAAAAATCATTTCAGAACAGATTTTGCTTGTAACTCTTCTGGATCTCAACAAGAAATAGTATGGAACTGTAGGTGCATAAGTTAATATTTACCTTGCAAATCTTGATGGCAAAGTTGTTTTTGCGATCCTTTGATGGAATTGCCAAGACCGCCATGGTTTCTTACATCTCTGAAAATTTAAGGGAAAACAAAACGTTACACAGAATTTTCTCATTTTCTCATTACTAGCAAAGTATGAGTTTTCGTAGAAAAAATCTATCTAGATATTTAATGTTAGGGAACCATGTAGAGAGATTATTCGGAACAAAACTCAAAACCTAAAAAGGAACTAGATATTGCTTTATGGGTTTTAATTTTTAACACAGAATTATGACTTAACTTATACGAAGTTTCTTTTCTGTCAGGAAGCAGTGAGTGTAATAAGCCTTGCTGTGTGTCTCCTGGCTGCCTTTTTGTTTTGATGTTTTGTTTTGGTTAGATCAACTAAAAATGATTACTTACTGAAAAAATAAAATCTACTTCCTCCTTCCTTCAGAATGATAAATAAAATTTGACTGATAAATAAATGCCTCCGCGCTGCCCGCTTTTCAAATTTTGGTATTGATCGACACCATGACAGTATGTTTTTTGTGACTAACCTGGAAAAACACCCAATTCTACTCGTAACCGTAATAAAAAATTAACTTGCCGAATTTAGAATTAACGTCAACAAATAATATAGCAGGTAGAATTAGAAAGTGTTCCATATAATTTATATGAATGTACTACATATAATTATTTTATGAAATTTAAATGCGAATTAATTCATAAGTTCACGTACAATCCTATCGACGATACCTTGACTGGAAGATCTCTAAATGTTTTCTACTGAATTCGAAAATTCAAAGCTATGTAATCACTTTTAAATACTTACCCTGGGAAAGACTCGGATCGCGGAGATGTTTGGCCTTGAAAAATAAAACAGAAGACAGGATTATATGTTGCAAGTAAGCTAGCAGCAAACAGTTGAGAAACCTGACAACCCAGGGAACTGCAGTTCCAGCGCAAGGCGAGCTCTTTTTCCGCCTCAAAACTCTCTGATTAGTTCATTGATATCTCGTACGCAAATCTTTTTCATCTGAGCAAACAAGATTCCTTTGCTCATCTCAACCTCATTCCCAAGGTTCTCTCCTTTGACTGGATTAATAGTTAAATATTGCAGATGTAATGTTTGTTACCCTAGCTGAGGAGACTGTTCCATTTAATGAGCATTTTCAGTGCTATGAAGCTGTTTTACCAAATCAAAAGAGTTTATGTATTGAATAACATATATTTTCATGTTGTTTGAAATAGAGGCAGCCTATAAAAAGAACATATCTTAACTGGCTTATGTAAGCTTGAGTTAAATTTACTTCAATTAACAATAATTCTAATACTTTTATGAATGTTAAACCGTACTGGAGAAGACATACTATTAACAAAATTTTAAACAATTACTCAGTACTGTATAAATTAAAGGATACAAGCTTTCGACTCCTTCGGAGGCTTGTTCACATATAATAAAAAACAAAAATACTGAACCGACATAATGTTATTTCGAAAGAAGATACAAAGCGGGGCCGTGATGGGTTTTTGCGAGCGCGAAAAAGTGATTTGACGTCATTTGTTATCTGGCAAAATGGAGCAAACTGATTGGTTCCTGGGTGCAGCAACGAATTGTGATTGGCTAAGGAAAATTTCCGCCATTTTGAATCTTTTTTTTCCTTCGGCTGATGACGTCAATCGTGCGTCTGTCCTCTAATAGATCATAGGCAGAAACCAATCAAAATCCGTGAATGTCTTGGGTTATTATATAAAACACGATAGACGCACGCCACGCATGAATTATTTCTTAAGAGGCACTCAGCCTAGTTTCGTCATAATTTTATTAGTTGATAGATTTGAGTTAGCTTTAAGGTTGACATTCCTCTTTGTAGCCATTCAATCTTGTCGAGATATCCTCTTTTAGAACTCGTTACCACCTGCCCGAGATGGACCATTAAAAAAGTAAAGGGGTGGTTGGGGAAAAACCCCAAAAAATCTATTTAGGGGAAAAATTCCGATAAAAAAACAGAGGCAAAGTGGTATACAGAAAAATACATACAAAAACAACTATACAAGAAGAAAAACTTCCCCACTAGCCTCCCCTTCACAGTTACTAATGGTCTCCCCCTAAGCAGGCGTGGTCTGTTCCTTTCCAATGCTTTTCACCCTTTCCAATTGATGCTTGATACGCAATACTCTCAGTCTAACGTGAATTGTGCCGTCTAAGACTAACGTTATTTTGTTCTTGATTTAGTCATTTTACATAATTTCATGGCTTACAGGGTTGATAAAAGGCTTGTCTTCTCCGCTGTTAACGAATGCTATTAACGTCGAAACATACAGAGTGACAAATGGTGAGACAGGTCACGTGATTTAATGATGTTTTAACAACAATAATATAACATCAAGAGAAAATTAAGGTTTTTACATCTAGAACCAAATGTTATTACATTTAGGTACATTTATTACATTTAGGTACATTTATTACATCTAGGCCTTCTACAAACCCCAATTCCCCTGCGTGCATCGATACCTTCCAAAATACATTGGAAAAATTTATCGGTGGTTATATTTAGACATTTAGTTATTTACTTACCGCAAAGTGACGCCATTTTTAGACAAGTCGACATTAATAGACAATCAAGTGTGTGTAACAAGCTTTATTGGCATGGCCTTTTGTACAGGTTTATAACTGAAGCATTTACAACACGAACAGGAACAAATTTTAAAATAAATTAATTTACAGTCATTGATTTCTATAATATTTATCAAATTTCATAAACTTAATTTTAAATCATTAAAACAATTGTAAACGTTACAATATTAAGCATTAGAGCACAACCTTCTTTAACTTTATCGGTGAAATAGAGCATGCGTGATGTTGGAAGAGACACGAGAGTGTAATATTACGAGCTGCAGGCGATTGAGTTTACGACCTTTATGGAGTGTTTCTCTCTGCTCTAATGCTTTTATGATATAGCAAAACAAGCGGCAAAACAAGCAAGCGAAAACCATGACTTAATCGCTGTAATATAGCATAGATTTGAACCAATCAGAGCGCGTTATATCGTAGGTATATTATAAAGTATAAATAATAGATAAATAAATAAATAAATGAATGAATGAATGAATAAATAAACAAATAAATAAGTAAAACCATTATCAAATGAATGGACTTTGCAATTAGAAATCTATATATATGTATGTGATCTTTATTCATTTGGTTTTGATGTTCACGGCGTTGCGCGATAGACGGAGAGACTCATCAATCGATCAACAAATAAACAAACAGTCAGATAAACAGAGTCATATATCATAAATGGAATGTTGCGTCGATATTTCTACAAAAACAGGGCTTTTTTTATCAAAAGTATAAATTTTACACCGTAGTGAAAAGAGTTTTTAGACAGACCTTTAGCACTGGAGTCCTTCGTCGAAGTAAATGACTTCAGTCCGAAGCGTCAGTTAAAAAATTTTTTGTTTATATACTGCGGAATAAACTGAGTGAGTTTGGCAAAGTGGCCATCAGTACTAGTCGTACCTCCCACCTCTACGACCCGGGATCGATTCCTGAGCTGGACTTGTTGATCTCTATTTGACTGACGGGGGATTTTCTTCGGGTAATCGAGTTTTCCTCCCTCAGCAAATTAAATTCGATTTTCACGGCAAGATCTGAGCCGTCGAGCAATTAATTGTTAGCCTCTGGCTAGGAAGAATGATCAACCACTTCCTCATTACAATTAACGTTAAATAAAATATCATTATTATTTCAAAAAGGTTAAAATAGACATGTCGATCGTTTGATGTGCAATATAGATGTCGATACAGATTATAACGCGGTATAACTATAAATAACGATGTTGTACACTGATGATTGTCGAGGATATTTACGACATGTCATCTGATCAGCTGCATAAGAAAAACTTGAAAAAAAACTTGTATTTAAAACGGAGATTAAATCCATAATACCTTGCAAATATTTTTCTTGATTTAAAAGCGCATCCATTTTATATATGAAGGACAACGGGATTTGAGCCGTTAAGACGTAACAGTCCCTAAACTTGGCTACATTTTTTCTAGAGTCACTCAGGTAACAAATTTTGTGAATGCTTGAAATATCTAAGCAGCTGTTTTTAATATAGTTCTAATAAATCGTGCGGGAAATAATAATCGACTTTATACACTTTTTACTGAAAAAAACATCGACGATGTTTATTTTAAGTTTTTGGCCAATTCTAGGCTGAAAATATTCTTTTATGAAAATTCTTAACTTCGGTAATATTGGTGACATGAGATTTTCGTTTTTAAAATGGTTCATTGACTGTGATATCGAAAAGTTTCGAAAGTAATTGATACCTGCATATGGGTTAGAGTGAAGTGCAACAAAATAGATATGTAATCAGTAATGTTTTGTATTGAAACATACAAAAATTATATTTCCAACGGGATTTTTCTTAACGATATTCTTAGAAATTGGCAAAATTCTTATAAAAAGTATGTACTCGCTTATAGTCTGTCGTGTTCGGATATCCTTAGTTACATGCCCTGGAGTGCACTCCTAAACAGGATATTTATATTGAATATTTTTTATTAAGAACTTTTAAAACGTTCGCAGCTTGCGTTATTTGTAATACAACCGATTTATTTACAGTAAGCATGCTTGGAATTGCTGAATGTGTTAGGGAATACATTTATATATAAACTTGTAGATCGGTAACGAGCCCGCGGGCTTTGGTGAAATTCAAACTGCATTGCCTTTTAATGAGACTACTGTAAATTCTATTCTAAATCAGTGACCTTGCGGAGTAACCTTTTCTTGTTCTGTCTGTTTCCATATTTAGTGATCTAGGATATAAAGATAAGAGTTATTAGAGCTGGTGAATCAAAAATAGAACAGCACGCTCGTGTCACAATGCGGTTTTATTACACGCCAACAGTTTAGGAATGCGCTTTGGAATGTTAATTATATAACTCAAGCCGAAAAGTGCACTGTATAGTCATTTAGAAAATCCTCAACATTTTCAACATAGCTTGGAAACTTCTACGTATTAAGCAAACAAATATCCTCTTTTGAACAAGTTCTCTTTAAAAGACAAAAACGCAAAGGTGGAAAAAATCTAAAAATTGGCGATAGTCGGCACCGAATAACATCGAACAGTAACGAAGTCATAACTATGCAGAGCAATTCCAAAATAAAAAAAAACAAAAAACTTTTGCTAACAATGCCGGGTGTTTTAAAACAGAGCCATTGCCTGCAATGGTTTAAGTGTGGGGAAGAGTATTTTCGCTGTGTCAAAGTACTATCGGAGAACAGCAAAAATATGCTCTGGAGAACGCATTATTTTAATAATGGTTGGTCAATGTTGTGAGTCACTGCATAAACGAGCTGTGTATTTATGCATGTATATAAGCTATTTTTAATTAGTAATATTATATTTAATTCAGTAGTGGTTTGTATATAGAGAGGTTATATGCAATGATACGATCTTCGCAACTAATTGCGCACACTTTTATAACCGTGGTACAAATCATATAATTGTTGTTCAACTTTAAGCGACATATAGGGATCCACTATAAAAAATTGACCTTGTCACAACATATTAATGCTTGAAACTAATTAAGGCAGTATATATGTCTCATTTATTTGGCTTTGGAATTTAGACTGATACAAGAGGTTGGAATTCTCCGCCGAACATACGTTGGGGCACGTTTGCCGCGCGCAGTTCGTTTTCTTCTCCGACCACAAAGTTCCCCGATCATACTCCAGCTCTACCAAGATTTGAATATTTGCGCTCTTTTTGGCTCAGCTAACTCAGAGTTCTATCCTTCCCGGCTTCCAGGTAGGTAATTGACAACCAGTCTCCTGGGAGCTAACCTGTGATGGATTGGTGTCACGTTCACGTTCAGTGGGAGTATTATTTACAAAAACGAAGATAAACGCCGGCATCATGGTACACTGAGCTTTTAAAGAATTTATTTATTATTATTAGAATTACATTCATTTATGTAAATTAGGCCTATAATCAATTATTACTCAATTAATGTTGTGATAGAGTATTGAAAAATGTATATATTTTATTAGTAGTTTTATATAGTTCTTAGAGGCGAAGAGCGACCTAGTGGATATACTCTAATAAAACATTATTATTATTATTATTATTATTATTATTATTATTATTATTATTATTATTATTATTATTTCTAATTGGTTTTCTCCGGTTCCATACATGTCACCAATATTTCAAACAGATTATAGGGAATCAGTTTTACGGGAAGTACCTGCGCGCGCTATTCAGTTGTGTGTAGAAATACTGCGTGGTTGTGAAGTGAGATAAATAGAGGATATTACATGGGCGCGCGGAAATTCCGATTTTGTCTTCGAGTGGTGGAAAGATCTTTATCATAAATTATAATTAACCATAAAATACCTATATTTCTCACGTTAACAAGTTTACTAAAGAAACTTAGTAAACATAGTTTTTTCTGAACAGTTATTCTTTCCTTGAAGATTTTATCGATAATTATATAATAAATAAAATATTACATGGTCACTTGAGCATACGGATTTTATCACTCACTAGTTGCACAAGTTTACGAAAGTGAGAAATATAGGTATACGTATTCTATGGATAATTATATAGTAATAACTTTTAATGTCTGTGCAACATGAAATTGTTTCTACATAATAAATGTACGAAATATCTTCAAGCAAACGAAGTCTGTGTGGCTGGGAAATATTTTGAAGCAATTTATATATATATCCAGTGAACTTGTTTTGTTTTTTAAAAACATTCTAGAAACATACGAGGTTATACCTTAATCTAACATTAAGCCTTGTACCACGTGTTTATCAAGACGATTCTCGAGCACAAATTTGATTTGAACTCTACGCTTTCATACTTGCGCTCAACAACAACAAAATAAACACTTTATGACACTTTTCAAAAGGGCTTTTCAGTTTTATGTTAAAATCTCCCTTTTCCCCAATTAAGAATCACAATTAAGAATCCCAACTGGTTGGAGACAAGCCAGTTGGCTATTTACAAAGTGTGGTAAGATTGTCCCTGGGATCACCGAGGACAAATTTATTCAGTGGTCAGAGTCGGGGAATGGAACCCGGGTCTTCCTCATTCAAAGTCCCAACTCTGACCACTTCGTCACGCTGCCTCCACTATTTATGCGATGATCAGCATAAATGGGAACAACTCAAATCTAGATCTTTATGTCAATTTTTGAAAATAAAGGAATAAAGTCAGTCACGTTTACAATCCTAAATGGTTCTGCAGAAAAGAGTAATTTATATGACCAATCTATTCTAGTTAGAACGTAGTATGAAGGTCGCATCATTACAAAAAAATAGGCACTCAAAGACTGCATGTGACTCAAGGCAAAATACACAATGGTTTTTTGCTCGTGGACTATAAGAATTCGATATAACTTCGTAATCCAAAATAATCCGATCCAATTCGTAACCCGAGCCTTTGTTCTCTTAGCCAGCGAGATCTTCTTGACGACGATTACGTGTTTGAATAACCGCTAGGAACGCCCGCTTCTATTGGAATGGGTACAACTTACTCACTCATTTACTCATTCATTCATGGAGACACAGGGGCCATTTGTACACCCATATTTGCATATTTTCTCATTCCACTCTAACAAAGTCTTAGACGGCGGAAGTTTAGTGTTTTTTAAACAAATTTTACAGTAAAGTAAATGCCTCATTCGAGCCAACTGTTGCAGTTTTATTTACTGTGCTACTGAAGGACAGCTTCCTCAGATTGGCCAAATCATTGACTGCCTTGGCCTAGATGTGAAAAAGAAACATGTTGTCTCCTACAAATAAAAATAGCTTAGACGTTTTAAAACAACGAATTTTCTATGACTCATGTTCAACACAAAATAATATAATAATATTCAAGAGTCTTTACGAGGCACTATGCATATATAGATTCATACTTTTTACATACCAATACTGACTTCTATTCTACAGACCGCGTTTCAGCCATTCGGACTATTTGTGATATGATTGCCTACTAGAAGGCTCAGGCTTGAAAAAGATGGCCGATGAAAATAGTTAGATGCTTCGTTTTTCTTAAATATCAGAGGATTTTATCATCATCTTATATCATCATGATGATTTTATCATCATCTTTATCATCATCTTATATCTCCTACCTTTCACAGCCATAAACCGTGCTCCTTGACCTCTCCACCTCACTTCTTGCAGACAACACACATCTACTTCCCTCTTCCTTAACTCCTCACATAGCTCTGTACACTTCCTATACTTATATTCCCTACATTCCAAGTCCCAAACCTCACCCCATGCCGCTTATCAGTGTTTGCACGGTCCAGAGTCAGGGGTTACACCTTTCTGTTTGTGGTAAGCAGATGCAGCCCACCCCAAGCTTTGGGCTGGCTGGTGCCCAAGTTTTTGTGCTGCAATCATGAGGATTTTGTTGAAGCATGATTTTTCATAGCCGCATGCTCTTGCTGACGCCAACCACAGTTATCGGCTGCGGACGTAGCCTTTGCCTGACCAAAGACAAAACCTGAAAGGCAACAGGTGGCACTATTTACCCATAGATGGGACCCTAATAGGTGCTACCACTCTGGGTAAGAATGGACCTGGGAGCAATGGTAATTAAGGGGTAGTTCCACATTCCCCACAACTCTAGATCTCCCGATCTGGAGCCTTACCACTGGTTGTAGTTTAAAGTCATACCCTGGACCAGGATCGATAATATAATTTCTACACCCTGTTGGACCAATCAGCAGCTTTATACTAACACAATTAATTAATTAAACCTCTCAGCCCCATAGGCTTCTATTTAGAATAGAACGAAAAACTGAACTGAAATGTTCGCATGTCAGTAGCAGCGACTAACAATGCGATACATGCGAACAGAGGTTCAAGACCATAACAGATCGAGAGTCCATTCAAGGGTGTCACTAGCATTTCGGTAGCACTATCGATACGTGTGATGAGCGATTCAAATCCATGTTGAGTCGTTAGTATCCGCAATACACCGTTAAATGCCAAAAAAGGACAAAAATGTTGCCACTATACTGACAAAATAGTGTACTGTATGCAAGCACTCGCTTTCTGTTAGAAACTACTAGTTACTAAGAATAAACTTGAATCGTTAGTATCCGCCATACACCGTTAAATGCCAAAAAAGGACAAAAATATTGCCACTATACTGACAAAATAGTGTACTGTATGCAAGCACTCGTTTTCTGTTAGAAACTACTAGTTACTAAGAATAAACTTTATAAGAACATTGGGGCTCATACTTTGTAATTGACCAAAATTAAGAACTATATAAAATATAATTTGAAAATGTTTCTGATCAAAATTTTACTAAATCTTGTTATTTATGTTCGCAATGTGCACACAAACTGAACTAACACAGAACCCCCTTGTTCAACCATTCATATTTTCCTATTCTTCCAAATGACAAATTTTGTTTTTGATCTTTCATCATCTCAAACCGCATAGAGAAATAAGAACAGATTAAGAACAAATTGAGACAGAACTGAGAAACATACAGCGTGTATGTTCACGCTTGTTATATAAGAAACATTAAATTTTACGTACCAAGGCTCATTTCTTAAAATTTTTTGCTTATTTCAGCCTCAATTCGTTCTTAACTTTTTTCTTTTTTCTGTGAGAGAAGACATATTGAAACAGAAAGACAAGGCATTGAAAAACAGTGATAATCGTCTTGTATAAAATCGTTCTTATAAAAAAAAGCGTGCACCACAGCTTAAACTAACTCGATTAAAGTCATTTTTGCTGTGAATCAGGCAAGACACAAATTTAAAAAAAATTTAATTCTGTAACAATCTGAAAACCAACTTAGATAAAGTTTCATTTCACTTTCTATGCTTTTTTAAAAAATAATTTAGGAAAATAATTTAATTTTAGGAACTTGGTGTTTTCCATTCATTAATTCGATTAGTAGTGTATCTTCACAGTGTAGGCAACATTTAATAAAACTTTTGGCTTTGCAATTTGCAAAGTATCAGTTTCTAGTAGAATAAGTGCCCCGTCACGACAATTTTCTTTTATCAGTAATTAACATTATTAGCATATGAAAAGTTATACTAAAGAAAAGTGAAACATCATGAATACAATTGAAATGATTAAGCTTTGTTTAAGAGTTTGTATACAACGTGCTTCAAAGCGTGATAACAGGGATTAATCTTTCTGTAAACTTGCTACACGTGTGACAAATCTTGTAATTATCTGGTAACAAGTAACAACTGTTTTAAGTGAAAGTACAAAAGAGCTCTTCAATCGATATCAAGCGGGTTGTTTTGCATAATTTTATCGAGTATATTCGACCATCATGAAATTCTGATCAGATGCATAATTACAATCTCAAGTTTTATATATAAACATAATATTTGTATGTTTTGAGAAAACTTGACTCACGACAAAATTTTTAGCTCGTTAAGTTCCGTATCTATAGACTTTATAAACTGCTTTTAAAAACTTTATTCATGCAAACAGTTGGTTGAGGTTCTTTTAAGCAAATAAACTTATACAGCTTTGAGACTTGCATATCCGTCAGATCATATATGCACCACATCAGCCTGTGCGCCAGCGGGACGAAAGAATCTTTGGCTTTGCAGTTTGATGTTTGCAAGTCTGAAGTCTGCACTGAATCAGTGCAGTGTTTCTAAAGGCAATGACCAAGAAATTACAAAAGATGTTACTAGAATGCAAAACCCTTGGCCTTGCGAGATACTGCTCAAGAAGACAACAGTAACATTTTGTAAATGTTATTTAAAGGTAAAAATATCAAACTGCACTTACAGAATACAGTAACATTAGTTTCAGTTGAAATAAAACAAGAAAAAACAATAAAAAGCTGTTTATTTTTGTTTGTTTGTTGTTGGAATAAAAACGAGATGATTCCTAGTTACCACTTCGCAGTTTAAATGTTTTTGGTTGCTAAGCGAGGTCCCAGAATTAAAAATTCAATACTTAGTCACTTATGATCCAATCTGTTTGTTTTACTTCTATTTCAGACATAAAATTCTGTCGGATCTATTAGTGGTTCCCTGGTTACACAAAGCGCCTAAACTTAAATTAAAATGTGCAAAGCCTAAGACACATCAATGAATTTTTGAAAGGGCTATGATAAGCAACTATTTGGTCATAGTTTGGGCACTTAGTGCTGAAAAAATAGTTGTCACTTTAAGTTAAAGCACGTAAATCTCTTTGTTTTAACAAAGCCCCAAGCCCAAGGCCATCAACGTATCATGTAAAATTTTGTTCTGTCTTGGCGTATTGAAGACTAGTTCAATTTTATTAGATTCTTAATTCGGTTTGTTCAAGCTAGTTTATATTTTAAAAAAGCCCAATACAAGAAGTCCCCTTTGTTGTTTTTAAAGTCAAAATGTATGAAACAGATAAATGGTCATTGCATCAATCCATCCAACTGTATTAATTAAAACATCCCAGTTTCTACGCAAGTTGTGTTTGAATGTTTACTGCCAAGGGCATAGCCATAGTGTCTAAAACCCCAAATTTAGATCAAATGGAAAAAACTGGTAAACGATAAAGTTTATCTTAAAGGTTTTGTTCAAAGCAAATTGCTTTTCCCCTTAAACAGTATGCCTGGCTTGTAACTACTCTAGACCTAGTTAGTACTGACATAAACTACACTACACTGACCCATAATGTTTTTTTTTCGTCTACTTCGTTGAAATCTCTTTCATTGAACTATTTTCCATAACGTCCAAACAGCAATTTTAAAAGCACTTAATATCTAAGCTTTAAGTGTAAGCTCAAGCATATATCACTTTTTACGAAGGAAAATTCATACAAACACCTTCAGTTAGTTTTCGCAATGAAACAGGACGAATACTAATGACGTGTAGATAATTTATGCCATATTGGGTAACCTCTATTGATTCTCTGTTAAAAGTATTTAGATTTTGATCAAAATCTGTTGCTACATATGTTGCCTTCCTATAAGTTTTCCAACAGTATAATTGTCAATTTTAATTTGTGACACAAAAATGCTTTAAGATAACGTTACTGTAAAAGAGATTTTGATGACACTTAACGATTAAATTTAGCCATATTTGGGAATAAAGAACTTTACTACCAATGAATTCTTCTCAGGTCACAGGGATACGATAAGTAAATGCTATTAACCCCCCTCTAAGGACTAATAGCGAAGACCTTTTGTGGGCGCGCCGAGCATAGTTTCTTTCATTCCTCGCATTCTTTATTCACCCCCGAGTTCACATAACCTAAACCTTGAGTTCCATTTGCAGCCACAGTTTAGATCAACTACATTTTTTCCCTTGTTTGTGTATTGAATTTTTCAGAAGATTATTTTGAGTGAAAGTAACGGTAAGAAATTACTGACTTTCGATTTTGTTTGTTTGAGAATTTCCCCGCCAAACTGTTGCGTCGAGATCGTGAATCGTGAATCGTTCGAATTTTTCTCATTTTTCTAAAGTTGTGCTTCCGGAACTTAGAGTGATCAAGAAGACACAGAGAAGCCTGTCTGTGAGCTAGGAGTGGAATATCAAGCCCAAGTCCAATTATTCACAAAGCATATAGCTTGAATCGACTATAAGTCGACCAATACTTTGAGTAATAAATTCAACATGGGCGAAAATTCTGAGGACATGAAGGACAAGTCGCCAGCCGACATGGCGAATGATGCCGAAGGAGTTTGGTCACCAGACATAGAACAGTCTTTCCAAGAGGCTTTGGCCATTTATCCTCCGTGTGGAAGACGAAAAATTATTCTTTCAGATGAGGGCAAAATGTACGGTAAGGACTTTTTGTAGTTTTTAAGATTTTTCCTTGATGGCACGTGGCGTCCTTTGTCTAACTTCACCCGGAAAACGGCATTTTTATAACTTATTTTTAAAGCGTTCTTAATCCAAACAGATTCGTTTTTATCACAAGCGAATTAATAATAAACCAAACAGTCATGGCCAGGAAAATCTTACCGTGTGTATTTTGCTGTTGCTTGATTAGAAAAGGCAGCCGTTCTCATCTTCTGGCTTCTGTATTTGTTGTCGGACTTGCACTGGCTCTATTGCATGCACATTTCATAACATTGTGCGTCCCGAGTCCCATAACGAGATCTATTCGAAAGAATCCCACCAATCTAATAGACAGGTCTAAAAATTTTAAGCGTTTGCCTTTAAATAGTTTTTATATCGAATGGGCTGATTTGCTACAGAAGCGAATGAATCGTCTCAATGCGATGGCTTTGCATATATATTGAGATCCTAGCACACCACGGACACAATGAATTCCACAGACAACGCATCACGTACAACAGTCCAATTGTTTCAAGAATGTTCGCTATGCCTTCGTATTAACCTCTTTACCACACAAACAGGTGAATGCGAATGCTTACATGATCAACTGATTTATCGATGAAACGAAATTTGTTAGAATCCGCACCGATGTATAATTGAGATTGTGTCTTTTTCATAACTCGTAGTGGCACGAAACCTTTCTCGAGGAAAATGATCGCTTCTTTATTTTCGGCAAAAGTTAAAATTCTTCGTGGTAATTATCTTTTTTTATAAAAACTTGCATCATTGAAAAACATTAGATCATGATTGACTATAACCAAAAAATGAGCGATCTCTGTTGCTGCATTTAACGGGAAGAACTCAAAACGGTTGTGTGTTGTTTCAAAACAACAAAAGATTGCTAATTTTGTATGCCACATGCCTGGTTAAAAACATAGGCCTCTGTGAATACAAATAAAAACTATATGCAAACATTCATAAACATTAAGTGCCTGCAAATCTTTAAATTCTTTGAAATCTTGTGCTGGTTTGCATTATTTTTATTTTGAATAATTGCAGCAATCTCGATTTTTATTTGTGCAATTACTCAATATTCAAAAATCTTCTTTGTCACCTCTTGTGGTTGAAATTAACATGAGTTGTTTTATTTTTGCCACTGTTTATTTAATGTAAGTTGCCATGGTTTGTTCTTATCTTTATTCATTGCCTTTCTTTGATTCCAGATGGTCTTTTGTGCTTTGCTCTTGCTGTTTTTAAAAGAGAATCAAACATGAAATATATACATGTAAATAGGTTTTTCAAAATAAATTTATTTTTGACTATTAATATTTTAGGAAGCAATAATTAGGAAATTTATCTCAAATTATGAAATTAAAAGAGGATATTTATGTTTGTATTTTTTGTGCTGTCCTAATAGAAACAAGTTAGAAATGAAATAAATTTATGAGATGGCAATCAGCATTATATTGTTTGAGTCCTGAAAACCAAAATTCACCATGGAAATAAAAATGGTGGATTGAAGTTACGAAAATAGTGGAGCGAAGTTTTTTTATTTTTAGAAATAGATTCCTTAATTGTTGAACACTCTTCTTGCTTCTTTCTCAAGTTTCAAAAGAATGAATGAATATCTGAACAACAGACATAATTACAATGCTGCTGAAAATAATTAGCTGAACAGTTGCTGTTTATCAGTACGATGGCTTAGCTGCATGCATATAGACCATGGTTTGCAACTGATAATATGCTAAGCATTAAAACATTTTGCTTGAGATTATGTATAATTTAGAGAATTTAGTTTCAATCACAAATTTGAGAATGTGTATAATATGTCTAATTTACAAAAACAACCCTTTAAATGCTAACTTAATAAATAATTATCATGTATCACCTTGAAATGAACACTTCTGCTTCAATGGTCATGGAAATCCATTTTAAAAAACGTTCCAGTGGCAGTGGTTATTTCAAGAGTTAAAAAGAGTTCCAGTTGGTGGTCAATCCATCAATGAGACAACAATAAAAATTTATAAAGATATTTTCATGTTCTCATTTAAAGCTGTCAGTTATTGTATTGTAACAGACTGGAAAAAATACTAGTTTCTCTTATATCTCCATCAGTAATGCTATTTTGATTCTGTTTTATTCCTGTAAACAGGGGTGGTTGAATTTACTCGCTTGATTCTTGGCATCCTTTTTCTCAACACTTGAGCTATCTTCCACATACGCTTTTCATGTCTTTAAACATCCTGTAAAAATTTTAATAAAAGGAAGTTGCTTAATACTTGATCTTTTCTCAAGCATATTGTACTTTTGTTGTGTATATGACAACAGTACTTCCTCATTCTGATTACTGATGTTTCACCATCATCATTGTTTAATATTCTAAGTTTCCTACTCTTTGGGGTGAATGTGATATGAGTGCACTTTACTGTTTTCTGGTCTTTACAACATATTTGTCAGGTTAAAACTTCATTGTGAATGCATTCTTATTCTACCTTTAAATATTTATAATTTGTTTTTCTAATAGAAAGTGAATGCTGTGATTAAGATATTTTGTTATAAGCACAATGTAACAAAACTGTTCTTAACTACTTTATTTTCTGCACTTTTTGAAACAGTAAGGACTTAAAGCACTGATCTTTTCTATAATTGCATGTTTGTTGCTAGTGACATCTGATAATTACACTGTTTTCAAAATAGAAGGTTATTTTCTTTGCCTGTAGCAATTAATTTTAAGGAAAGTGTGGAGAAAAAGAGGACAGGGGACCTAATGGAGATGTTGGGATTGAAGGAAACAGTGGTTCAGTTGGTAAAAGCCAATGGAATGAAATGGTATGGGCATGTGTTGAGGAGGGATGTGGACATATTTTGAGAAAGGCATTGGAGTTTGAAGTGAAGGAAGTGAGGACAACCGAGGAAGACATGGAAGATGCAACTGGAAAAGGAGAGTCAGAGTGTTGGTTTGAAAAAGGAGGATGTGTGAATCAAGTGAGATGTGAAAGTTGGAGAGGGTAAATCGGAATAAACCCAGATGATTGGAATTGATTGATTGATTTTTCTGGTTACACTATGGTATAATTTCATGTAAAACATGTATTAGCTGTCAAAGCTTTTTAAAGCAACCGTAAAGTTTGTTATATTGTAATTTAATTTATCATTCAAAATAAGTCCTTTTACAGACCAAAGCTCCGGAACTCAGTGTCAAAGAACTCAATCTCTCAGTACCTTTTCTATTAAATCAAAACTAAAATTGCACTTCTTATCTGAATATTAATTTACTCAATCAATCAATCGTAATATAATACATTTGTGCTCGCCTAATACATAAGGGATGATTTATTTTCTTCCTTTTTTTTCTTTCCTCCATCACTTACTTTATTTTGTTATGTTGATCTTGTTCCTTTTTCGTTTCTTTGTATTATTGTCTTTAGTTTTGTATTTTTTAATAAATAATAATACTGTAGTTTATAATCTATACTCCTGTCCTGAGCTTACCTATTATTGTCTAATGGCTACCTGTCTCGATTAGCCCTTATGGTTATATACAGGTTGCCTGCACTTAAATATTTGTAAACTTAATCTTCATGAAATTAGTGTTATATTAATTATTGAGTGTTAATAAAAAATTGCTGTTGTTGTTGTTGTTATTATTTATGCATAGTTTCTTAAAAGGTATAAGGAGAATTTATTACATTCTCAAACAATCCAAAGTTGATCTGGGTTTAGTTTATAATTAATAAGGGTAGTCAGATTTACCTCACTTTACTATCAATCTCTCAAACTGTCCATCTCACTCAATTCATTGCATCAAATAGCAAATTATTTGACTGTTTGTCTTCTACTAGTTAGGGAAATTTATGAGTTTGTCCAGTAGCTTATGAATTGCTCTTTTTGTTTATAGGTCGTAACGAGCTAATTGCTCGATATATCAAACTAAGAACAGGCAAAACAAGAACCAGAAAACAGGTAGATATTTTAACGCTTCAGATGTTATGTACCAAGTTATTCTTACCTATATTCCATTCCTTCGTGAATTACAAAGATCGAAATTTACCTTCAAGTTGTCAGTATAGATCTAATAATAGTAATAACAACAATAATAATAATAGTAATCATAATTATGAAAATAATGAAGATTATAATAATAGTAATAATGGTAATAATAATAGTAATAAAAATAATAATAATTACTAATAACAAAACACAACTTAATATGTAATTTGTATAGTGATCTCATCTATTTTTGTTTTACTGTTTATTTGGTGGATAAATGTGCCAAACAAATTATGAATAATGTAATTGCTAGAGCAAAAACAAATCTTGCTGTTTCCAAATTGAAAAGTTCTGGGCAAAATGTAGCAAAAATAGGGTTGCAATGTGTGTGTGTAGCTACTGCGTTCTTGTTTCCACTGCACTGGTATATGTATACCGTGCTGTTTAGTATGTACAGCTGTTTTAGAGTTTTCAGTAAACATGAGCCATGAGTTAAGTTATGAGTCTGGTAAGCAGTAAGACAATAAATTCACAAAGTTACTCACATGAAGTTTCAATGACAGCTATAAATTTTTAGTCATTCCAGAATATTTGTTGGTGAAATATGAGACAGAATAAATTCACAAAGTTATTCACATGAAGTTTTTATGACAACAATAAATTTCTACTCATTCCAGAATATTTGTCAGCGATATATGAGACAGAATAAATTCACAAAGTGCTCACATGAAGTTTTGACAACAACAATATAAAATTTTTAGTCACTCCAGAATATTTGCAAAACTTTTCACAGCCAATATTTTTATGGAAAGAGATTGCACTTTTACGGAAAGTGGTCGGTGAATCCTCTTGTTATACTAGTATTTATGTATATGACACAAAAAGACGTACGTACTACTAGATTCAAAGTAAGAAAAGCTCTAAACAATGAGTTTGTTTGTGTCTTTGTAACCTGTAAAGTCTATCGAAACTGGATTCTTATCCAATTTACTTGCGGTATTATTGTGCGCCAACAAAATCGATCGTTGAGATAACAGTCCATTTTATTGGAGCTTACACAACGTACTGACATAAAATAGACTCTATCATGAAATCCACTCTATCCATCAAAATGATAACATTGTAGCTACTCACTCATGCACAGTAGCTACAAAAATCAGGAACGTTAACTCTCCCAGATTTTTACCCCTTCTCCCGGTTTTTCAGCGATATCTCCTGGAAAATAGATGCGAACTGTTCCAAGTTTATTTGTCAGTAAGAAATAAGAAAAACATCTGAATTTCTTCCATGCTTCTATAATAGAGCTCTGATTATGACAACGAAAGCAACGGATAGCATCATGCATGTATTACTTTTCCTCATTGGTGGAGGCGTCAACCAATAAAATTGCTTGTTATGTATAGTTTAGTATAATTTATATCATAACCGCTTAGAATTCCTGGAATCCATGAGTACTAGAAAACGGATCCCAGAAGCTACTCAGGAAAATCTCAAGGTTTTTTATTCGTGGGGTTGACGTCCCTGAAAAATGGAGTTTGTATTTTTTATTACATTGTTTCTGGAAGCTCATTTGTTGCATATACTAATCCTATTTATAAGTTAGACTTAATATTAGTAGAGTATTTTTTGCTAAAACCAAGCAAGGAATACACTTTTTACCTTTTTTTATTTGCCATAAATTTTTAAACATTATTTACATTTAATTTCTAATATAATATGGCAAGGGAACCACTGAAAGAAGGCCTTCTGTAATGATACACATTTTCATCTATCTGTGTACTTAAAATTTTTATCACAAAATACTATTAACTGGTATTGCTTTAATTAATTTAACTTAATTCTTTTATTTTATTCCAAAATTATGAAACTCAGCTTCCAGCAAATTGACTAGATTAAAGCATTCTTCAAAACTAAATGCTCTTAATAGATTTATGCTGCCAATTTTTTAGTTTTGAAATGGTAGCAAAAAATTGCGTTGCTATATATATTAATTCTTTTTCAACTTTAAAAGAAACAAAATGACATTGCTAAATTATCCTAACCAAAACTGTTAATTTTGCCATGTTAAGTAGCAGGGCTCAACATTTGTGACTAATTTTTTACTTTTGAGACCAAGACCTCAACTTACAACAGTAACAATTTAGTGACCAATGTTTGCCTCCAGTAGCTAAAATAAAACAGAAACCACTAACTGCTCACATTTTTAATATTTTGAGACTAAAATCTAGGCTGTGAAATTTGATCAATTTTGAGCCGTGACTAGTTTGGAAAAATTCTGTTTTTTATCTTGTCTAAATTACTTTTTCCAGTGAAATTCTTTAAATTTATATTTTTCAATTACCAAAATTATCATATTGTATGAGACATTTAAAAAAAAATTGTTTTGCTAATAAAAATATAAACTGTTCAGGTTGGAATTGTTGGTGAGTAGCTTGTTGTGTTTGTGATCTGCTAACACATCATAAGAAACATTTTCTTCTAGATATATTGTTTTGAATTCCTGGCGACATGTTTATTTAATCAATGATTATATCCTGTGAAAACACTTCAAATACTGGTTAAGCTCTTCTCAGTGTACATTACATTTAACATTGATCTCACTTCCCAAATGATTGCTAATGAATTCCAAAACAAGCCTTTCTTTCTACACTTGAATAAAATTTCTCATTCATTACATGTTATCAGAGTGTACATATATGTAAACAAACCACTCACATCACTCAATCTATTAACTTTAACTACATTGAATAAATTGTCAGATTCTCAAAATATCTTGTCTACAGACTACTAACAATTTTTTTGTAAACTTTGTTGAACCTCCATATAGGTTAAATAATTTGCCCTTTTAAATTAACTTGACATTTTAGGAAAGAATGACATGTCCGGCTATTTTACATGTGGTAGATACTAATGAGTTGCTATAATTAACATTCTAATGTAATTTTATCTGTAATGGAATGTACTAAATATTTTTTCTGTAAGCTGCAAAACAAACATTACAAAGCACTTCCATATAAGGCCTTTGTCATGCAAGATATTTGAACTCTTTGGCTTACTCAAAATTCCAGACATTTTCATCTGCTCATTGTAATTTAGGCCAAAACTATGAATAACCATATTCTTTTGAATTATCAAATGGAAATCGTAAACATGTACTTAATTTAAAACATGCTTTTATTGAAAAATGTCTTAAGAATTAAAAAATTTTACAAAAAAGGATCCCCACATTTTGCTTTATGTTATAGATTTTTGACCAAAATGTGAAGGTGAAAATGTGATATGTTTTGGACATCAAATGGTGTTTTTTAAAGAATAATTTATTTAAAATCGTGGACAGTATATAAAAATATAAAATAAATATACAATATAAAAAAGATTGAAGCATTTTCAGATAGTACTTAAATTATGTTAGTAGTATTTTATGTCATTCTAGATAAATATTATGTAAGGTTCCATCAAAATTGAATGAATGTGAATATTATAAAATAGGTTATATATTATAATATAATTCATAATCTAATTTTTTCAAAAGTTTAGAATTGAGAAATGATATATATTGTTACCTACATGTATAAACAAACATTTTTCAACAAAAAGTTGGCTAACATTAACAGTGAGAATAATTTTATTATTATTTTCAGTTATTTTCTCTGAATATTGAAAAAATCAGACAACAGTTTTGAAAGACATGTTTCGGCATGCTTATGCCATCAGTTTAATGAAGAGTAATACGTGTACTAGTATATATACAAAATATTTTATATATATACTAGTACACATATTACTTTTCATTAAACTGATGATGGTATAAGCATGCCGAAACATGTCTTTCAAAACTGTTGTCCGATTTTTTCAATATTTATCATTATTGCTAATATTACGACCTATTTTCTCTGAATAATATTTGTACTACATGGAACTTTTATCAATAAGTACGTTTTAGATATTGATCATAAGTAACATGATAAACAGTTCAAGTGACCCTGTATTTTGAAACTTGAGGGATTGAGAATCTTTAAAAATTTGGTCGTGTTTTCATACCTAAGGAAGCGCTTTTTAAAAAACTAAAGTTGCAGAGTCAATATCAGAGATATTTAAGTGAGTCTTATTAATTTAAACTCTAGGTTTGTTATATTTAGTTTTAACTCATAATAATTGAGAAAACCACGATATAAAATGAAACTGACTGTCTAGTTGTTTTAAATATTAAATATTAACCCTTTGACTCCTAAAAGGGCCTAAACCGCCCGCACGATATGGTACTGAGTCAAAGAATTCAATCTTTCTTA
>JAOTRI020125299.1:0-11807 GCA_028564885.2 Zoanthus sanctaehelenae
AGGGGGGAGAGGGAGAGGAGAGGAGGGGAGGGAGAGGAAGGGATGGGAGGGAGAGGGGAATTAGGGTAAAAAACAAAGAATTATGGACGTTAGAAGTTTCAGGTTTTCTCTTTTTCCTTTACTCATTTCTTCTCATCTTCCTTACCACATGCCTTACATCCGCCATCTTGTCCGCTACGCTAACTTATAAAGGTATATGTAGTTACTGACACAAATATCAAATCCGTTGGGATATAAAGCGTTTCGCGAATGGTATTTATGGTAACGGGAGAACTATTATTAAATCAGTGTTTCACTTACATTCCGATCTCCCCTCTACTTTAAACAACAAGTTAAAATATTTTGAGGAAATCCAATGTGGCCTGCGAAAAATGCAGAGAGTCTTGAGTTTGACAATTCGCCCCTGTAACAAACGCATTTGACCCCTCTTTCCTGATCCAGTGATGCTTTTGAGCTGTAAGGTGACAAAAAAAGAAATTAGTAAAATGATGATAAGCAATACCTTCTAATTATTTTGAGAGAGGTTTTGTTTGTTTTGTCCAAGCAAGACATGTGCAACTTAACATTACGGCGACTTTACGTCAAACAAAGAATTTACAAACTCAGCTTTATATAAAAATATGATCGGAACTGAACCAATTTAAGTTGAAATTGCTTACGATTACCAAATCAAAATCAAGCAAAATTAATTTTTTTTTAATTCTTGTATATCTAATTATAACTTGTGAATAAAACTCGTAAGCTCGCATTCTCCATATACATATTTCTATATACCTTTATCATTAAAGCTTTTGACTTCCAGTTGTTGTAGAAGGCAAATATTTGCTTGAAATATGTTTCTTTTATTGTTGCCCAGGTTCCGTTGCACATCAGATATTTTCCTCGCGAAGTGTGAATCTGACATGTATCTAGATCTTGTGACCTAGGAACTTTAATCTGAACTGTTCTTGCAGTTAGTACTGTCAACATGTTCTTATCTTGAAATAGAGATTTTACTCCTGGAAATTATAAATAATTATAAAACAATAAAATGAAATAAATTATGGAAGTGAACATATAATGTTTTTGGATCAGTAAAAGGCATGTAAACGTGTTGAGGTTGTTCGTAAATAGTGCATATAGATAGTATTTAATTTTCTAATTTAAAAGTTAATTTCATTCGTGAATAAAAAAGATTATGAAACAGTTGTAGTGAAAACTAAACAAGCACCTTCATGATATTTGTTTATTTGATTTATCTTTTTTCATTACTTATAGCTTTGTTTTGGTTGTTGTTCGACATGCTAAGTCACTTTCTGATTGTTTTAGGCATACGCATTTACAAGCAACGAAATACATACAAATGAAACCTTTGAAGAAATTTAATGACCTCCTTTAACTCTCTCTCTAAACATAAAATTTTAAAATACACTCTTTTTTATGAGAACCTTTTCTATAAGAACACAAGGCTGAAAATCACCAAAAATTTAAGAACATGTTAAGAAAGTGCTGAGGCTGAGAAAAGGTAAAGAACATTTATTTATGATGAAATTTGAAAAATTTGCTTGGGCTTCTTGACTAAAGTTTGCAGATAACAATTTTACATCGCAGGTTTTTCATTTGCCAAATTGCAGCTTTCTGGAATAGTTATACCACATACGGTACATGTATATTATTTATATTGTCAAAAATCAGTGAAGATATTTTAAGAACATGCTTCCTTAAGAACATCTGAGGCTGATATACCGAAAATATTTAAGAACGTTCAGCCTCAGTCGAAAACTCGACGTCCTTAAACTTATATAAAAAAAGAGTGTATACTTAAATATCAAGCTGAAACTTGCTATCGCCGTTCCAAATGCTATTTTACTCAAATCAACGTTCACCTAGTATTCGTTCTACAAACGGTAAATACCTTCCCATAAGTGGACTCGACTGTCAGGGGTACACGTCCAGTCTGGTTCATAGAAAGTCCCTCTCTGATTTGGGCATTGACAAGAACAATCTTGGTAAACATCAGCATGTAAGTAACTACACAAAAGTAACTTCGCAGCGCAATGAGATTTCGGTAACACCAAAATATCTTTATCTTTACGACTAATAAACATATGGTCATCCGTAGCCCCACTAGTAAAGTGCAAAGAAAACAAAATAGAGCAGCAAAAATATGTCAAGGCAAGAAAATCCATCACTGTTCAAATGCAAAATCAACGTTTTGAATCTAGTCTGAAATACGCAGTTTCAGCCAAAAAGATTTTTTTTTAAACAACTATAATTGACACTTCAGGTTTCAGGTCAATTACTGGAGAGTTTTACGGGCTTGAGTCAGCACTTGTGAATTGACGTTTTACAAGCTTATGTGGATTTATATCAATGACTGAAAAAACAAGAGACACGAGTTGTTGTTTTTCATTAGTAGTAGACTAGTGTGGTAATAAACGTGATAGTATTATTAGTATTGTTTGTCAGTTAAATTTGGAACTTCTGGGTGCCATGGCCAGACGATAAAATTTAATGAAGAAAACTGATCGCTTGGTTCAGGCAACAAGGCGTAGCTAGTTTCAGCGTTTTATATAAGATTAAATAGATATCTAAATAGAAGTTCAAAATAAACTTTAAAGATGTCACCGGATTTCACATACGGTACTATTTAGCCTGATTTCGTTCTTGACTGGTACACCAGTCCTTGTTTCAAAATTTGCAATTGCTTCCAATCATCTTCAAGTACTCAATAGACAGTTCTAAATAACTTGATAAAGTGGAAAGCAACTGTTCGGTACTGCCTTCTGAATCCTCTTAAATTGCAGCAAATAAAAATCGAACTGTTCTAAACGTTGCCAATTAGGAGTACGAACTACAAAATTTCACCGTGAAAAAATAGTGTTCATCCAATCTGAAACATGAACGACAAAATTTCACTGATGATAAATGAACGTTATACTGAAGGTTACGTTATTCAAGAGCGGCTCGGCACTTAAAATACGCTTCAGTAATGGTATAGGTACAATTTCATTGGTGTTCAATTTTGAGTTCATAAATTACTATATGCGTGCATGGTATGCAAAAGATTGTTCCAGAACGGTTAAATACTTCTCGCTATTCAATCCTACCGATGTAACAGAATATCTCAAAGAGCATAGCGAATTTATTTTAAAATGTTATGAAATTGTTTTTAAAACTTTTACGGTTTACACGTATAAGAATGTTGGTCAAAACTTTACGTTTCGGTGCCCGCACTTATTGTGGTGGCCTTCATCAGTGAAATGCGGCCGAAACGTTAAGTTTTAAGCAGTATTTTTATAAGTGTAAACCGTAAAGTTTTTATAAACAGTTTTTTATACATTCTTAATTGACAGGACACTTAAAAGCCTCAAACATACAATAACATAGGGAATATTTCGTACAATTTACAGAACAACTCTAAATGCGTTGCCACCAGAAATAAAAAATACGCACAGTTCATAAACAAATAGAAATATTTTTTTGCAGTACTTGGTTTCAGAAATTATCATTTAAGGATGCAACCATCCCTGAAGCAAACCGTGTAAATAGGTATCTGAACAGACATAACTATAATGCTGCTGAAAGAAAAAGCAAAACAGTTACTGTTCATCAGCAGAATGCCCAAAATGTTTGCAACTCTCCGCTTTTCTCGTGTGTTTTATCTTTTGTTGTGCTTGTTCGTTTCTTGCTATTGTTTTGACCTTGCTTCACCTCATGTGCTTAGACTTTTGTAACTATGGCTAGATAATGTAAAAATGGAGATTAAAAATTCAAAGTCACTGGACAATTCTGTAATCTAATCATCGATGATAATAGTTTTGAAGATTCTGTCCCCACTATAGCTAGAGGGCCGCTTATTGTGGGCTCAATGCAACTATGCGTCCTAAAACCACTTGATCTCAACAAAAGGTACGAGCTACGAGTCTGTAATACCAGAACTAGGATTCGTAACATAATTTAAAATACCATCACATATTGCTGTATTTTATTTGTGATTTGGCTGGTCTTTATACTACATATATTCTTATGAGAGGTCTAATAAGATTTTATGTCAAACATAATAAAAAATTCAGGTAATAAAGTAAAATGTTTAAAACTTCTTTGTTCTCTGTGTTTACTATTGTATTTTTAACTTATTTAACCCTTTATTTTTTTTGTAAGTTTTATTCCGCGTATTGGTATTTTTAATTTAGAGCAAATAAAGCCCGAATGGGCGAAATATCCTACTATTATTTATAAAATCATCTGTAGAAAAGTTCTTCTGTGTACTCTATTATTCTAGTTATATTTTGTCATATTTAAGGCCTGTGTAGTCACGTGACTTTTTTCTGCAAAGGGCCTATTATTTCGTACACCTGCCAGTTTTAAAAGCATTGAAAAAAGTATGCATATGCTATACTTTCATCAACAATACTTTGGGGAACTATACGCCGTAATGAAGCCGGGCCTACGTTTTGTAATGTTAGCAGTGAAATAAGGTGTTATAATTCAAATCATTCTAGTATAAAAACTTTTAAAACAGGCTTAAAAAATATCAGTAACAAATTTTAAATCTTAAATTTCAATTGATATAACTGACCGAAAAAGAAACTGGGTTGTTATTAGCTATAGCCCTAATGGGGTATACATGTAATTATGAACAGATATAAAAATATTGAGATTTTTCCTAGCTTCAATAGACTGAACTTTTCTCTAAATAAATGAATAACAGACTTAAAATGAAGTACGTGTAATAAAAGTTGTTGTTGTAAAATGGACCGGATGTTAATTATATTAACAAAATAAAAGAAGATGAGTTTTATATAGTTAAAAACCTTGAGTTCAGTGGGATGTGTTTGTCATCTAAAATAGCTAGAACAATACTTATTTTGTCAATATCAATATCGGTAGAGTTTTCAGTTCTTTTCTTTTGTGGCGGTTGTTTCATTTGGTCCTTACTACGTCATCATCAGTAATTTTTACGTTCTCCCTCGGTAGCAATAATTTTTTCAGGTTCATCATACAAATCTGAATAACCGCTTCGAACTCCAAAATCACCATTTCTTGATAAGGAAGCAGATAATAATGTATGGCGACGCGAAGTGTTCTTCAATGTATCCAGGTCTGTTGGGTCATCGTTTACTTCAGGATTGTCATTCAATACTCTTGACTCTTTTTCTGTTAAGACTTTCTCAGCCTCGTCATACACGTGGAATTCTACAAAACAAACAAACAAAAAAGTTAAAACGCGTTTTATTTGTATATAGATAGACAACATCACGTCACGTCCAGTTCACGGTCATATTTTTTTCCAGAGGCAGAGTGCCGACAGAAGCAAGTATACTTTATACTTTTACAAATAGTATCTGCAGTTTGCTTTCGTTCATTCTTTAAATTAGAAATTGTTTTATGAAAATGTTAAAAAATGGTCGAAAAATGCATGTTTTTGTTTTAAGAGCAGTAGATTTTTATGAGACGCATTGTCTTAATTTTGGTTATTTCAGCCTCATTGCCGGATTTCATACCGGGAAAGCCTGATTACAAGTCCTTTTTAAAATTCTCATACGTACAAAACATGACTAGTACAAAAAGAAAGACCACACTGTAAATAGCAAAATCCCAAAGTTAGATGTTAAGTGGATGAACATTTAACGAAATACACCTGTTTTAGAATACAAGAATTACTAAAGAAATGTATGGCTTCCGCCGTCCGGACGCTATGTGAAGACTCGTCCGGATACCATACATTTCATACTGACTCAGCAATACTTTGGGGAATTATACGGCGTAAAAGCCGGGCCTACGTTTTGTAAGGTTAGCAATTAAATAAGGTGTTACAATTCAAATCATTCTAGTAAAAAAATTCCTTTAAAAGCCGTTTAAAAACATCAGTAACAAATTTTAAATCTTAAATTTCAGTTGAATGTTAAATGCTGTTAAATGTGCAAAAATATTATTTTCTATGTTATACAATTTAACCACAAATAAATCACGTGTTTTTGTTTTCTTAAATAATATTTAGATTTCAACCTCAATTAAAAAGTTGTTTTAATTTGTTACCCGTGCGCGGCGGTTTTGCCAATGTCACTAACTCGTTGTAAGCTTCGTACTTCACATCATCCTCTTCATTTTGTTTCGCCTTCATGGAACTTTTCTTGTGTGTGAAGGAGTAAGGCAATGGTTTTTTAGGTACGATATTAGTAGCTGGAACATCGTCAAATTGTTTATCATCTGAAAATCCAATAATAATTCTTGTTAATTTTTAACTCAAACAGGACGATCGATCACATGCGAAGACAAAGAAATCTGAGCTCCAGACGGGAATCGAAACCTTGACCTTCCGTACACTAGTCGGACACTCTACCACTGAGCCACACGAACTCATGTGGCGAGCAAGGTCACTATTTTGGGTTATGATACAGGGATTGTATCGCACAATCACTGAATGACGCTGTTTAGCGTGTCCCGGCCTGACAAGCACTACCATCATCATCACCATCATCATCACCATCATCATCACCATTATCATTACCATCATCATCACCATCATCATTATCATCATCATCATCATTACCATCATCATCACCATCATCATTACCACCATCATCACCATCATCATCATCATCATCATTATCATCATCATCACCATCATCATCATCATCATCATCATCATCATCATTACCATCATCATCACCATCATCATTACCACCATCATCACCATCATCATCATCATTACCATCATCATCACCATCATCATTATCATCATCACCACCACCATCATCATCATCATCATCATCATAACCATTATCATTACCATCATCATTACCATCATCATTGCCATCATCATCATCATTACCATCATCATAACCATTATCATTACCACCATCATCACCATCATCATTACATCATCATCATTACCATCATCATCACCATCATTATCATCATCATCATTACCATCATCATCACCATCATCATTATCATCATCACCATCATCACCATCATCATTATCATTATCACCACTACCATCATCATCATCATCATCATCATCATTACCATTATCTTTACCATCATCAGTTCATCATCACCATCGTTTTCGTCATCGTCATATTTTACCACTATTACTTTATACCTTCTATATATCACGCACCGGGTACCCTTCAATCTAAAAACAATAATTGCAACTGATAAAGATAATTATGAAGTTCTCTGATTCAAAAAAAAGAAGTAGACCTGTTTACTTTTCAAAAATTCTAAGGCTCTTACCGGTTTCAACGGGTGTCTTGTTCAACTTTTCCACGATTACCTTAGAATTTGTTTTGTTTTGTTTGTTCCTTTTGTCGGGTTTGCTGTATATCGCGTTAGGATTATGTGGCATATCGGCTGGTGCTGCACTTTCTTCCATCACCAACGAGGTTGAAGTAAAGAGACCTTCATGTTGTGTTTCCAACTCAATCGAAAAGCCTTCTGATAATTAAATTCAATTAAGTTACTATAAAGCAACGAAGAAACCAATAAAGTTTGGTAACGCAATTTGTTTTCAAGTTTAAGAAATAAAAAGCAGAGCGCTGGCGCGAATCTAAATAAAATGTTGACCCATTTTTTGAAAAAAACGAGCGCGAAAGGTGGGAGCTTTTATGGGGTCCTGGGCACACTCCCTCGAGGAAACTACAAAAGTATTCTTTTGAGGCAACAACAATAACAATTGGCTTTTTTGTGTCAGTCAAACAAAAAAAAATAAATGTTATTTTTTTAGACAAATAAGTTTTCGATTTACTTATAATAGAATAATAGAAATATATACATATTTATCTTTCTATATTGGTTTAATTGTATGCAATTATATACCAACTATTCCCCAAAGCTAATTAAGGGGAGGTGTATAAGGGAGAAGATATATACCGAGAATCGAACCGTCGAAGCACCGACCCTAGGATATACAGTCGGTTTTGGTATTTAAAATAAAAAAATAAAATGCAAACTTTTTTCAACTTTTTAACAGGTGCGCTTTTTGTTATTTTTACAGCTATTTTTGCAAAATAAAGCTTAAGATCATGCGTAGTGTCCAACTAAAAAAATCTTATGGTTAACTTACGCAGTAAGCATTTCAAACCTAAAACCTGTATTTACTGGAGATACTATTAAAGGAGAAATAAAAAAATGATATGAATATAAGAAAACAAATGTAATAATATGCATTTCAATGGTGCTGTTGCTGTTGTTGTTGTTAGATGTTAGTTTTGAATTATGAATCTATCAATGCGCATTTTCAGTGAATCGTCCCAGTGGGACTTTTGACAAAAGTAGCAGCTGTGGCTGATAAATGCCATTGCATGTAAATAACACACACACATGCAGGCCATAATATTGGTTCAAACGCTCTTGTATACTTAACATCATTATAAACCTACTGGCTGCCTTGCCACGCATCCTGCATTCTGATTGGCTACTCTACTAGAAGTCTATTTTGGATAAACTAGTAAGTATATATATCAAAATAGTAATAAGCCCCGTTTTGCTATAATATCAAAGATTCAGTTTTTAGACCAAATAATAGGCTTGTACGAAACATTTAAACCTCGCGACCTATATATTCTAGTTTTAATATTCCATTCGTCCTTGAGTTCTAATTGTTAATTTTTAGAGTTTATACTATATACAGAACAGATTAGGTTTTCAAATTAAACTTACTGTTTTCTTCTTGAATATTTTGATTATGGCTAACAGAAACTTTATTTTCTTGTTGATTGAGGCTGATGGGGGTCTTTTTTGAATTCTTGATGACTTCAACAGGCGAATAATAATCAGAAATTGAGACTTCTGGTTTCAAAACTGGACTCAAGTACTCTGTATCTTGAACCTTACTGATGCTTTGGTTATCAGCAACTGATTGACTCGCTATTTGCTCATAGTGATCGACTGCGTATGACGGACTGCGAGGTGTTTTTTCAGCAATTGTCGTGCTTGGTTCTTCGTAGCAGCATTCTTGCTGATCATTGTGCAACTCCAAAGAATTATTTCCATTGTTTCTCGTGTTTGAAGAAGAAACTGCATATCGTGATACAAGGTAAAATCAGTTGTCAGAGTTGTCGTTAACATTAATACATCCAGGAGCTCGTGAGTAGGAGCCAGCAAATCACGTGTTAATGTTCTGGTGTCACGGCGTTTTTGCAAACCAACATTATTAGCTCATGACTGATACCCATGGGTTCAGACCAATCACTTGCGTCCATATTTAAACATTGATGTTACTGTTATTTTGTGTTACTATCAAAGCAATTGGCGGAGAGCAGTTAGAGTTGTCTGATTCCTGCGGTAAAATGTTTGTCAACAGAATAACCTATTGCTGATGTTGTTGCTAATTTGTAATTAATTGATATGTCGTTTTAGAAGAAGATCTTGAGGTCTTTAGTGGCTCAGAAAACAGTGTAAGCTAGGAAGATAAGGCGGTTCTAGAAAAAAGCTGTAACACCAGAATATGAGTTGCTTGCTTCTACTTTTCTGCTCCTGACATGACTTGAAAGTATTAATCTAGCACAATGTTGCAGTTTGTCAAAATTGATCAAATGATTTTTACATGTTTGGATCCAGGATTTTGGTCTCTTGTGTAGCACGCAGCATATGTATTTTGAGTTGTTTCGTGTTCCATGAAATTTTAGATCTGAAACCGTCAAATATGCGTTTGCAAGATGGCAATGTTTAGAATCCTGGAACCCGTCTGTATTGCCAACGAGTGAAAACACTTCAAATACTGGCTGAGTTCATCTAAATCATGATATAAATATTACATTTACTTTCTGCCGAGTATACATAATTCTAAAACAACTATAAATATGCATATATACATGCATTGATATTTGTGTTGGATCCTTGCTTTTTGCTCCAACAAAACTACTCTTTTCGCAAGTCTTGAAATGTTTAGATGTTCTAGTTTTTAATAATTTTATTTTTAATGCACAGATTATTTGTACTTTTACAAAGTTTCGCCTTGGCGCGTGCGTAAAGTGCTTAATGATGTGGTAGCTGATGAGAGCTCTGTATTAAACATATATAAGTTAAAATATTGTGTTTATAACGTTGATCATCAATCATCACTTCATTGTACTGTAACACTGAATTTTTTCACATCAGACAGAACGAGTTTTTTTCAAGCCACTGCTTCAAGTTCTTGAATTCATGCATCAAGCCGCGTAACACCTAATCAGCGTTGTAACCAGGAATAATTTGGATTCGTGGGTGCAATGCAGTTAACCCAGATTGCTTATAAAAAAGACAAAAAACGTTTTAGTTTGTGTTTTGCGCTTACAAAATAATAGGCCATTTCCGAGATTCCTTTTACCTCTGTTTTAAAACGAGTCTTGGTGAACAACCTTTCATATGGAAATGAGTTCTGCATTTATGTCTGTTGTCTTGCAAATTAAACTCATTTCGATATGAAAGGTTGTGCACCAAGACTCGTTTTGAGACCGAGGCAAAAGGCAACTCGGAAATGGCGTATTTAATACACGCATTAGCTTGCTACCTGCTTGATTTAGGATATAGTCCTTGTCATCGAGCTTACCGTCACTCCGCGCATTTTTGAAATGACGTTCATTGTGTTGTGTTGCTATATATAGTGTACCTGTACATATTTGTTAACAAAACACTAATTTTAAACTCAAATTAAAATTACTATGCTTGCATGAGAGTTACAAGAATACTTAAGAACATAAATATTACATCATACCTTCTTTTTTATCTCTAATCATGATTGTCACCCATGCAATGTAATGGTAAGAACAAAACATTAG
The DNA here is from genome assembly GCA_028564885.2 of Zoanthus sanctaehelenae. Taxonomy (NCBI): domain Eukaryota; kingdom Metazoa; phylum Cnidaria; class Anthozoa; order Zoantharia; family Zoanthidae; genus Zoanthus; species Zoanthus sanctaehelenae. The sequence goes on from JAOTRI020125299.1 coordinate 10,749, forward strand.
ATACATTAACTGACTGGTTTGATCATGATCATCACCAGTTCCATAATTTAAAAACAACTTTCAAGTAAAACAGTAACTGTAATTCTGAAAAAGTTGTATTTACGCTTCTATGTTTTGTACAATATAAAACTTATAGGACAATCAAAAAAAGACCAGATTGATGTCTTTTTAAGCAACTTGCAAATTGATATAGGGGCACCATAACGCAGGGGTAAGATTTGGTAAGGGGTAAGACCCGGGTTCGACTCCCCAACTCAGACAACTCAATGAACTTTGCCCTCGGTGTTCCCTGGGACAAATTTACTACGCTTTGTAAATAGCCAACTGGTTTGCCTCCTCCCACTTGGGATTCTTAATTGAGGAAGAGGGAGATTTTAACATCACACAGAAATGAACCTTATTGGGAATGGAGTCTTTTATAGCTTTCATATTTTGTACACATTACTCAAAATTCATTATTTTTAGTAATAATTGTGTATTTATGTTGTATATAAAAGCAACCGACATTTATATATGTTGTTACCGTAAACGTTTTATAAATAAGAAACAGGCAACCACTATAACTAAACTGTGTATTATGTTTTATATTAAAGCAACCAACGCGTACGCTCTTACCGTAAACGTTTTATAAATAAGAAGCAGGCAACCACTATAACTAAACTGCAGACACCCAATACAACACCAATAACAATTGTTGTTACGTTGTCACTGCTCGGATTTCTATTTTCTTTTTCACTTCTTGACCTCGTCGTTGGATGTTTTAAAGTGGTGTAAGCCTTGAAGTAAAAACAGAAATCACAATATCAGTAGGTTTTCCCAAACGTTTCTCGTGAAACTCCAAACTTTGTAATTGAAAAAATCCGATATATAAAAATTCAAATTGGGCTAGAGGCTTTGGAGAAGTAAACAAAAAAAATCCCTTTTTGGCATTGTAGTATTCTCCCAAGCCTCGGTCCTAAGATGGGCATACATACTGAACTTCAACTAGCAGTTTCTATCGAAAGTGAAGTGCTGCGATATCCGAACTGCAAAATGTTTTTGTATGGATAAAAATATCAA
>JAOTRI020125310.1:0-11807 GCA_028564885.2 Zoanthus sanctaehelenae
AGGTAAATGAGTACCAGCATCTGCTGGGAGCTAACCTGCGATGGATTAGTGTCCCGTCCAGGGGGAGTTAAAGACTCATCCACTTAACACTATAGAAACCGGAGATAAGCGCCGGCCGCATGGGCTAATAGGCTCGTATAAGGATTTAGGATTTAGCTTGAACAAAGCTTACCGGTTCTTGCAAGTAGTGTGATGTTAGTTTGGAATTTTCTTTGCTGTGTCCTGTTTATAAAATCTTGGTTTTTGGCCATCGTTGCTTAATTAAAAAGACAACTTCCCGATTCGCATTTGAACGCAATAAGTGGTAATGTCTATTTTTATACTATTAAAAATGTATGTAAGCATATGAAACTCTATGTTTAAAATTCATGTTTTTAAAATGTTTATCACCTGCAGGTGTTTTTGTTTTAATTTTCGTTTCGTCTCTTGTTACTTGAAAAAGTTTTATGCCGCATGCGATGGTTGTAGAAATGTCGATTTTTGAGGAATTGTCATAACCTTAAGAAAAAACTTCAAACAGTTTAACTTTGGCTGATTAACAAGCAATTACTTGAAGATTATCCGGATAACATTTCCTCGTGCATCGGCAATTTTTTATGTTGGTTTAATGAAGTCATTGCCAGACCGTGTATTAAAAGATTCTGCCTTTATAGAGCGATTGATAGCAGTTTCGTTTCTTACAATAGATTGAAAAATAGTTTGTCCTTCATAGCCAAAGAAACATCAAATAGTTTAAGAAATAACAACAACAATGATGAATAGTAACAAAACAAAAATAATAAATATATAATAATAATAATTATTGTTATTATTATTTTATTTTGGTATCAAACTTGTTTAGCTGGCCGAATATTATTGGAGGCTTCATCCTTACAATTCTTAGGTGCATGAATGAGATATTTAACATGCATGGCACACGCGCGCACACCAATGTACGAGAATGTCTGCAAGTTCCTATGGTTTAACGACATTATCGAAGAAAACGCGAATATTTCCAGAGCCATCAGATATTGAAGGCATATTATTTTCGTGATTCATTCGTCAGATTCGTGCATCGTTAAACAATTGTCTTGTAACTTTTTACATGGAATCACAATTTTAATACCAGTTAATCCAGTTGAATTATTAAGTCACTTGCAATCGAAGGTTTTGAATTTTCGTAGAGCGAATGAAAGTTTTAATAAATCTCAAGATTAAAATTCTGTGGCTTAAAAAGAAAGCAATAGGTAAATATCAGAGGAAAGAATTAAATATACTCTTGTGTGTGTTAAAAAAATTTTCAACGTCATGTTTTGTTTGAATTCAGTTGGAAAATGCGATTGATTATAATTTCGTTTTCATTAGTTTCCGAGTTTCATTCTGTTTCCGAGTTAGATGAAACAGATTAAACTCCTAGTTCTTTAATTTGAAAGTGAGATCTTTCATTTTTCTTGTATTGATGTACATATTGTAGATTATCTGTATATTTTTTGTAGATTTAAAGAGTTGTTATTTCAAGGATTCTTTTTCGTGTATACGGTAAACATTTTGAATTCTGTAAGAGGAATTTACTTTTAAAAGACAACAACGTTTATACATTGTGCCAAGGAAATCACAAATGTGTTTATTTACTTGCAAGCCGTGTATTTATAAAGAATTAGACCTAAATGTTCTGTTTTTTTGCGGCAATGGTTTCATTATCAGATAACAAGCTGGTGTTACTTTGGATATTTGTGCTGCTTCAATTGTTAATTCTAATTAGGACGGATCTTACCTATTTATCATTTGTGTGTTAAGTCGTAAAATGAATCTAAAAATGGACTAAATGCAATTTAATTTTTGAGCGCTTTTCATCTTTACCGACTTCGGCTTCCGTGCAAGTGCTAGGCAAACAATTTGCACTGGTATATGACAAAAGCTGTACCTTACTAAAAGCCGGGCACAAATTGAAGTGTATTTAAAGAATTTCCCGGCTCATTTCGGAACTTGTGGTAATAAACAATAGTCATTATATCATGCTGCTCTTCATATCTGTAAAACATTTTTTTTTCTAGAAATTATAAAAAGAAATCCTTACAGAATTATTTTTAATCTATTTTATGATCAGAAAACCAAGACTGATATTTAAGAGGAATCATAAAGCAATTCTTTATAAAAAACATTTGTGATATAAGTTTCCTCGCCTTTTTGGATTATTTTTCTTCATTTAGTTTTTTATATTATTTAGTCATTTTGCCACTTCCTGAAATTTATGCCAGTTATACACGCCTTTTATATGAAGAACCAGTAATTTAACCGAGATTCATTGTTCTTCATTTTTTGCTACTTTAGCTCAATTTGATTTTAATTTGTTCTTGTTTCTTTGAGCTAAGCTGAAGCCACAATGATCTTGTTAACTGCAAACAGCGAGCTGTTGTTTTTGACTGTTGTTCATTGTCATTGATGAACATACTTTACGCTTGATCAACTACATGTGGTTGTTTGCCGAAGTCAATGAACTTTTTTCATTGGTAACCTAAATAAGAGCATTCTTAACGAGCGTTTAACGAACTTGCCGAACTTGAGACGACCGGAAATCGATTACAAGTTTTCTTTTTATGCCTGACATCCCGATTCCTAAACTATTCCGATAGCTCTCCACGAGTTAAAAACAATAAGACGATCGGAAATCGATTACAAATTTTCTATTGTTTACGCCTGACATCCCGATTCCCCAACTATTCCGATAGCTCTCCACGAGTTAAAAACATTAAGACGATTAGAAATCGATTACATATTTTCTATTGTTTATGCCTGACATCCCGATTCCCCAACTATTCCGATAGTTCTCCACGAGTTAAAAATGATTTTCTTTTTAGGTTTCCGTCCTTTGTCGTCTTCAAAATCCATGCGTTGTCAAACTACTTGGTGTATGCCTGCACCCGTTGTGTTTTGTTCTCGAACTGGCGCCGATGGGCAGTTTGTCTTCTGTACTTGAACATGTTCTTGTGGAGAATGATCGTCGTAAAAGTATTGGTGCTTCCAGTGATACTCGACCAAGCGTGTTAGGAAGACTGCTGACCTACAGGATCGCTTATCAGGTAAAGTGACGTCATACCATTAATAAGTAGCTGAGCACCATTAATAGCAACTATATAAAACTTTTTCCTTTAATAATATTATTGATAATGGTAATAATAAGTAATATATAGTGTTATAAAACATTGAATCATTGGATAATGCCATTCAAGACTTTTTATTGGCTTAGCCATTGTGGTATATAAGCCAATATATACCATAATCTACAAATGTGGTTAGCGTACTCGTCAGCTTAAAATTGATTAGGAGCTAAAAAGTTTTATGAAATTAAAAAACTTAAAAACTTTTAATAAAGTTTTTAATAAAACATTCATTCCACTCACGCTTGTTGAATATGAGAAGATTATAGCCATCTCAGTGCTACTCTCCTCGTTGGCTATCTATCATCTTAAATCCAACGCGGGCTCGTGGAATAATTGTTAAATATACAACTATAATAATATTGTTATTTATTACCAATTTCCAGAACTGAATGCTAAAACTAACCTATTTTGGTTTGAATCAATTTGTGTAGTTGATTAACTCTGAATTTTTTTTTTTTCAAATTAGTCAAATCACATTGAGAAATTAAAATATAGAAACGAAGAAAACTCTCAAGAAAATGTTTGATACTGTGGTCGCAAATGAAGTCAAATGACATTGAAAAATTAAATATAGAAATGAAGAAAAGTCTCAAGAAAATGTTTGATACCGTGGTCACAAATGAAGTCAAATCACATTGAGAAATGAAAATTAGAAACGAAGAAAACTCTCAAGAAAATGTTTGATGCCGTGGTCATAAATGAAGTCAAATGACATTGAGAAATTAAATATAGAAATGAAGAAAAGTCTCAAGAATATTTTTGATACCGTGGTCGCAAATGAGCTTGTCAGCGGTGTGGTGCTCTATGACGTATGTTGAGAGCAGAGATTTGTCAGTTTGCTAAAAAATATTTTGTACATCTAGGTCGTACGAAGTTTCTTTCTTTAACCCTTTCAGTCCCACTTGAATTATTAAGTTCTCCCAACTTGAGCCCATACTTTTCATTGAACAAGTTTGAGAGAATTTCACTTTTAATCTTCAGTAGTTTTCTGTGTTTGATCAATTCTTATTTTCTCATTACCAAATGCCTTATTTTGTTTTTGTTATGTAAGGAGAAATTGAATGTTGATAACTTATTGGGAGTGAAAGGTTAAGAGAAGCTAAAAGCCGCACAGTATCCATTCATGATTATTCTTTGTTTTAATCTTCCTAATATGGTAACCTACGTCATAAATAACCGCTGATATCACATATTGAGCCGCTGATCAAATATTGTCTGTTCGTTGCAAAATATCAAATTATTTTTAATTGCCCGGCTAACAGCTTAAAAAATCTTCACATAATTGTCCTACTGTGCCTAAATTTTCAGTTGATGAGAACTCAACTTTAGGGTTCTCCTGCATTTCTATCCCATTAAATTGGTAAATACTAAAACAACTATTTCCCTCAACGTCTAGATATTTACCGAGAAGCTTTGCGTACCGTTTTATATTTATCTCTATTGATCTTTTGACAGGTCGCCAGTGCCTTGTGGTATCTCCATGATTGTGACGTAATTTATCGTGATTTAAAGTCGGATAACGTATTGGTCTGGAGTCTGGAAGAGACAGCGCTCTTGAACGTAAAAATCTCCGACTACGGAATTTCGCGATTCTCCACTCCTCAAGGGGTTGCTGGTGTTGAAGGCACCCCAGGATATCAGGCACCGGAGATTCGACCAGGGATCGGATATGACGAAAAGGTTTGTTTGATTTTGTGAAGACATTTTGGTACATTATTATTAATTACTTATTAACTAACTAACTAACTCACTAACTAACTCACAGTTACTTACTAACTTATACTAACTAAGGAAAAATAACTTATTAACTTACTAACTAAGGAAATAACTTACTATCTAACTAACTAACTTATTAGCTAACTAACTAACTAACTAACTAACTAACTAACAGTTACTTACCAACTTACTAACAAACTTACTAACGTACTAACTCACTAATTTACTAACTTACTAACTAACTAAGGAAATAACTTACTATCTTACTAACTAATTTACTTACTTACTTACTTACTAATTTAACAACTTTCTACTCATTCCTTGTGCTACTGGGGGTACATAAAGCTGACGTCAATTTGGATCAATCCTGTGCCATCTTTTCTATGGAACTATATGTCTATTGTTTCTGTTACTGTCATTTGATAATGCGCCGCAGATTTCCTTTGGTCTGCCGCAAGATCTTATTTCTGTTAAGAATGTATATGTCTCTTTTAGTATTATTGTTAATATTAATATGTGCAAAGCATATTTATATTATTACTATTTCTGTTAAGAATGTATATGTCTCTTTTAGTATTACTGTTAATATTAATATGTGCAAAGCATATTTACACTGAATTAATGAAGAAGTAGAAGTTCAATGAATTTTTAAAAGTTAGTGTTGTATTAAAACGCTGTTTTCTCTCGTTACAACAGGTCGACATTTTCTCATTCGCCATTTTTCTGTTCGAATTGTTGTCAGGCTACAGACCATTTAGTGACTATCGCAACCCGGGTGATATTAAAAAGGTAAACTGCTCAAAAGCTTAAAGTTTCTCTTTCACCTGCTCCTTTTTTGTCCTCTACTTGCTTTATCCTTTTCATCTTACTCTCTTATATTTTATCCTACCTTATCATATTGTTTCCTGTTCTATCTTATCCTTTCTTATCCAATCTTTTTTCTTTATTTTGCCCTAATCCATCTTATCCGATCCTAAGCCGTCCTTTTCCACTACACCTTATCCTATTCCATAATAATGTATTTTACCCCATCTTATTCCACCCTACCATTGTCTGTACCTTCCGATACCATCTTACCCTATCCCATCCCATCCGATACCATATTACCCTATCCCATACCATCCGATACCTAACCTAACGCATGTTACTCTATCCTGCCTCAACTCTTTCCGTTTACCTTATCAAAATCCATTATACCCTATCCTAAACTATCCTTTTTCATTTTAATTCTTCCTATTCTTTCTTACCCTATAATACCCCATCCTATTCCATTTACTCTACTCCCCGTTTTGCTTATTTTATCTTATCATAACTCATCTTACCCTAATCTGACTTGCTCCATAATATTTTCTAAAATTTTACACTTCAACCTGTCAAATTCAATTCTGCCCTATCCTGTATCATTGCACCCTTTCATATCCAGTCTCAAGCACTTTGATTAAAATTACGTGTGTCTGATATCATTCTGGCCCCGGAATATAGTAACATTTTGTAGTTAATTCGGGTGTTTATAATGTACTGTGAGGTTGTGGAAATAAAAGACTCTGTTATTGTTGTCTTTCTCGCAAGGCAATCCGTCGAGGCGTTCGTCCATCCCTCGAGCAACATAATGTGGACAGTCAAATGCCAAGACTCGAGGAACTGATGACGTGGTGCTGGCAGGAACTTCCTGAACACCGGCCATCTACTGTTGAGATACTTAAAGAAATGGAGGATCCAGCTTTCCTCTGCCACTCTCGCACGATGCCTTCAGATGGAGTCCTGGAAAAGATTACTGCCATACATGGCATGTCACTGGCAACATCAGGTGGGAAAACAAGATATGAAAGTAAATTAGTTTATGTTTTTTTTGTTTGAAGTAACTTCTTTTAATTAGTTCAATACAGTTTATCATAGTTTCTGGTACTGCAAAATCGTGTTAATGACCGTTGTGGAAATTCTAGTATAAAGCACTATTTAAATAGAAGTTTGTAAGAAACTTAAACAGTGATAATGATCGTGATTGTGATCGTGATCGTGATCGTGATTGTGATCTTGATCGTGATCGTGATCGTGATAATAATATAGCGATTTTTATATAACGTTAATTCTTAAAGCGCTTTGCAAATGAATAAAGAGCTGCAACAGCGGCTCACATAGATATTTAAAACAACTGTAAATGACCTCAGTGAAGGAGACTGACCACAACACCGGAATCACTACCCTGCTCTTTACGACGAACGCGTTGGTTCCCTTAAGTCCCCCGATGTTGTCAAGAGACTTTGCCTATTATGTTACGTTCGTATTCAACTCGAAGCAAATATCTAACCATTTACAAATGTTAAAGCAAAGGCAGTACGAACGTGGCTGTCGCAGTTAGTAAGATCTCTGCTTTCCAATCACGAGGTCCCCAGTTCGATCTCTGCACTTTGCCCAGATTCGAATATTTGTGTGACCTTCTTTTCCGCCTAAGCCAACTCAGCTTTCCATCCTCCCGGCATAGGTAAATGAGTACCAGCGTCTGCTGGAAGCTAACTTGTAATGGATTAGTGTCCCGTCCAGGAAGAGTCAAAGACTCTCATCCAATTAACATTACAGAACCCGAGATAAGCGCCGGCCCCATGGGCCACTAGGTTGGTAAAAGGATTTGGTACAAGAGAAGCCTATCAGAGCTCAGGATGCACACAACATGAAGCAAAGAAATATTGTAATATTCTTTGTAGTTTTTTTGATTGATTTACATATTGTGTGTTTTCTTCTTGCTTGTAGGAAATCTTTATTCACAAAAATCTCTGCAGAACTCCACGGAAGAGGAAAAGCTCTCCGAAGGTTTCTCGACCAATTTTGTTCTTCTATGGGCGAGAGAGAGAGATGAACGAAACTACAGCATGTTAAACTGTGAAAGTGGTTATTATACCTACGAAACGTCTTTTCCTGGACATCGAGTGCTCAGTATGACCCGAGTAGGTAACAGGACGTGGCTGGGTACCGAGGTAAATTCTCATTTTGCTTAGCCTTCTACATCCCCACCCTCTCCCTGTCATCTTTATTTTCGTTAGGGGTCAAGTTTAGAGTAAGTTGTAGTTTTGATTGCACGGGAGTACTAAAAGTTTTGTAAGATATGGTACTTTTGTAGTGATTAAAATGTTGAAACTGATCTGCTATTTAAAAATGAATAAACATATTTAAAGTTAAAGAGTTATTCAAAAGTTATAAGCTATTAGTATAAACCTACTAACGGTCGAACATGCGTCCTGCATTCTGATTGGCTACCCTAATAGAGGCCTATTTGTGATAGCTTACTAGTAGAGAAAAAATGGCGGATCAAAATAATATTGAGCCCCGTTTGACTATGATCTTAGAGGATAATTTAATAATATAATATCAGAGGATTTCATGTATTTAATTTGTTTATCCTTATTTGACTGATTAGAAAGTTTGTGTTAATACAAGTAGACCTCTCGGCCTCATGGACTACCGCTTGGAACAGCTCATTCGGCCTACCGCCTCATATATGGGCTATTGAGCCCAATTTCGCAATAAAGAACTATGTAATTAAATCAAGCCAAAGTTGATTAACCCATAGAAACGATTGGAATTGATCACAGTTTTCTAGGTTTACGAATTTTGGGATATATTTCATGCAATTGATATTAAAATTCTTCGACCATACTTTTTAACCCTATCAGTGTTCACCACGAACGGATGTAAGAAATGTAGTGCATTTCAAATAACATGACATAAAATTCTTTGGAATGCGATTGTTCTGGGCTTTCTCTCTTTCTGAAATCTTCCTGTAAATTTTTGAAGCAACCACAAGTCACGCATGGAAACTGGAAGTCAGTGTCGGCCAAGGCTTCTACGACAAGACAAAGCTTGTTAACTCCGTCATGATTTTATTGAAAAAGAAATGAAGTTGTTTTTCTGTTGCTTTCTAGTAGAAAGCTTAGTTTTATCAATAAACAAAAACAACTTCTCAAACTTAACTGTAACACATATTTATATAATTTTGTACAATTATTACAGAGGGAGACGAATTACATTATCCTGCCGGCTGGTACGCTGGATGAATGCACGGGGTACAAATCCCCACCCCCACCCTCATCCCCCAACGTCGGAAAAGGTCCATAAAGTTAAAGTAATAAATAAAACTAGTTCTTGCTGCGAGCAAGGTATTACTGGCAGCTTAGTTTTTCGATTTAATTAGTGTTTATGCCTCATAAAAATGTTTGCTTATCACAGTGGACGACTGGATTTGCAATATTTAGCACGTACCGTAAACTGTCTGAAATTTAGGGTTTATAAATCGCTGATCGATACATCGCGTCAATTTGTAACAGGACTTTGTCAATTATTTTGGTATTCCGCAACTTCCCACTGCTTTCTTCTGGACTTATTTGCAAAACTGAGATTGTCTTGGTAAATACTTGCTTTTTTGTAGCGAAATTGATGAAATTTAAGTTTACGATAAAAAAGAAGATTTGGAAGCGCTTCTTCATTTACCTGTAAGACAATCTCAATAATATCTTAGAACATGAGTCATCATCGCTTCTTCATTTACCTGTAAAACAATCTCAATAATATCTTAGAATAAGAGTCATCATCGCTTCTTCATTTATCTGTAAGACAATCTCAATAATATCTTAAAATATGAGTCATCATCGCTTCTTCATTTACCTGTAAGACAATCTCAATAATACCTTAGAATATGAGTCATCATCGCTTCTTCATTTACCTGTAAGATAATCTCAATAATACCTTAGAACATGAGTCATCATCGCTTCTTCATTTACCTGTAAGACAATCTCAATAATATCGTAGAATACGAGTCATCATCGCTTCTTCATTTACCTGTAAGACAATCTCAACAATATCTTAGAACATGAGTCATCATCGCTTCTTCATTTACCTGTAAGACAATCTCAATAATATCTTAGAATATGAGTCATCATCGCCAGTAGCCTGATGGTGATCACATTGATCGAAAAAGTTTGTAATATTTTTTATTTATAAATCTAAAAAAACATACCCATCTTATCCATCTTAGAATAAATTCTAATCATTCGGTCCAGCAAAAAACAAAATCCAAGGTTATTTTTAAGAAGAATTTTGTAATTTTTGTGCTCTCCAGAAAACATAAATGTTGTCTGTGATAAAATGACGTCATATAAAGGGGTTGGTCCCGAAAACGTTTGTTTGCACCCCCCAGCAAAATATTTGCATACGGGACTAATAAACCGCTCTATGTTTATAATGCGAAATAACGGGAAAGATTCCTGGGACACTGAACGTCATACATTTTCACTTCCGTGTATGTTGCAGTAAAGTTCGCTTTGTAATTGGCTCAAAAACAATGGCCTTCAGTTTCAATTGTTTTTGAACCAATTGCAAAGCGAGCTTTACTGCAACATACACGGAAGTGAAAATGTATGACGTATCAGTGTCCCAGGAATCTTTTAGCAAATAACTAAGAATTACATTAAAATTGGTGAATAAAACAATTATTTTTCAATGAAGTCAAATTTTAAAATTTATTTTTATATACGTTTCTTACGAACACACCTTTTGTCACTACGTAACACTTTTTCGTTTTAACACAACAGGGCCGAACTATAGAAGTATTTGGCCGTCGAAATTGGCGTCCCCCATCCACCCTGTGGAAATACATTGTGCGGGCACCAGTCCTTGCGCTACTTACAAATGAAACAACCACTGAAGACACAGAGTTGTTTGAGACAGCGAAGGAGTCGGTAAGTAAATGGTGTGTTTGTTTTGTGTAATAAATTTAAGAAAAGATGTGTCAAATCATTAATGCTGACAGGGCATTTTCTGTTGCTGCTCCAAAGCTCCTGAATACTCTGCCTCCGAAATTAAGAAAAGCGACTCAGTAACAGTGTTTAAATCAAAATTAAATATTTTTCTTTTAAGGAATAATTTTTGTAGTTTTTTGTAATTTTGCTAACTTTTTGTTTAATTCCTAAACATGTAAGACATTTTTATGAAGTATTATTATGAAACGGTCTTGGGTAGATAGCTTATATGGCACTAAAAATGTTGAATTTTATCATTATCATCATTATTATTATTGTTGTTATTATTATTATTATTATTATTATTATTATTATATCAACATTATCAAAAAGAAATATTCGTTTCATAACAGATTTCCTAAGATTTTGAAATGTTTTCACTGACAATAGAAAACTGCCTTCTCATCTTTCCGTGGTTTGCCGGGAGATATAATTGTTGTAAGCAGAGTATTGAGTGAGTGCGTTTTTTGCAGAAGCAGTTGACGAAAGCTACACGAGTCTATGCTGGACTGGCAAACGGCACAGTTGTAGTCGTTAGTAACGGCAGTGACGAGGAGCAACAGTCCAATGTTGATGTTAACCTTGTTCTTGAGGATGAAAGCCATGATCGAATCAGGAAGGAAGCCGACAGATGGAAACCTCTGCAGGTCAGTTGCTGAAGAACTCGTTTTAAAGTGTATATGACATAAAAGTGTTTTTACATGTTTGCTTTTCCGTATTCGTTGACCAGACATAATGTGTTCTCCGGTTCCTTGTTTTTACATGTTTGCTTTTCCGTATTCATTGACCAGACATAAGGTGTTCTCCGGTTCCTTGCGACACCTGCTCGATATACAAGGTTGATTTAGATAGCCCAGTGAACGCTTCTAAAGCGTCTTTTTAAATAAAAGTTTATCAGTTTCTCCACATGAGTTGCCATGTTAGCTTAGCTTTCCTATTTACAACCAGAAGCTGTTTACTAATGAAAAAGGTTTTGAACAGTAGTATATTTTTGAATTCGTGCATGCCCGAAAACCGCTGGATATAAACAACGAGGGCGTAACCTACTTAGGCTTGTAACGAAATCACTACTTAACAGCGTATTTGTATAGGTAATAGCATGATTTGTAGTGATATTTGGAATAAATACCACGAGTGATATTTCAAAATTGTTATACTAATT
>JAOTRI020125321.1:0-11805 GCA_028564885.2 Zoanthus sanctaehelenae
ATGACAGAACAACCTCCAAAAGCCCATGTAAGATAGGGTTAAAGCGTTTTTAAAAAAACTAGTAAAAATATAGTTAGCTTTCGTGTATGAAACGTTCAGCCGCTAAATCCTTTTAATGTTTGTAAACGTCTGGATAATCGATAACGGGACTCAAAAAAATCAAAGCTGAAGCTTTTAATAGACAAAGCAGATTAAAAATTCCTTTCCAGTTTTGAGTTATTTTGTCGTTGTTGTTTTTCATATTTTTTACAGAGATCGTAACATAGAAATACGTAAAGGTTAAAGAGCTATGTCAAAGGAAAAATTGACAAAGGTTAACCAAGATTTAGTGTTAAGAAATGAAAGATTTAATCGGGTTAGCTGGCAGATAAAACAAATTTTTGAAGGAAGATATACGAAATATTTTTATTGCAGGGTTGCTTGTGACAATGAAAAACTTTAAAAGTGAATGTATAGAGAATGATTGTATTGTAGTGATAACTCTGGAATTATATTTCTCTAAGTCTTGTAAAGAACAATGAATGGAATGAATTTGAGTGAAAAGAGCAATGCTTTCCTGATATGGACAACAATTAGGTTAGCCCGGCATTGATGTATAGAGAGCTTTTTTGTGTTTAATTTAATTATGAATATGTGGTTATTCTGTTAAGAGTCAAGTTTAGCCAATGTGGTTTTGATTTCGCTTTAGTTTTAAATTTGTGAGTTATAAAGTTGTACCCATGGCAAATGCAAGGAAATATAATTGGTTACCGAAGCCTGAACATCCACTACAAATGTTGTTGTGAATTTGTTAGCAAATATTAGGAATATGAGAAAATATAGCTCAGTAGCAACATCGTACCCAGATCTCCTATTGTCTTATATTGGCCGTATGAGATTGGGGAGTAAGGTTGGTATGGTGTCTTCCACTTCTACAATCGGGGATCAATTCCTGGCCATGGCCTTGCACGTGGGCTGAGGTTTGTCGATCTCACTCTGACTCAAACGATTTTTCTCTGGTACTTCAGTTTTTTTCCCTCTGCAAAGTCAACTTCCACGCCATGATCTGGACCGTCGAGCCGTTAAATACTTGCCTCTGAAAAGAAAAAAGCCCAAATTCATTAAGTATGAGTAAAGTATGTATTATAGATCTTTTTTCGAGATTATTTCAGCAGAGCAAAAAAATGAAAATACTTATTACTAGATCGATCAGTTACGTTTTCAAAAGAATATATATTGCGGATAATTACTAAGGTCGAAAACGTTTCTCTGAATTCTTACTCTCGGCTAGAAAGCGCGTATGAAACACTTACCAAGTCTAAACCAACCAACTACCTACATCCCAAACTCTTAAGAAAGTTGAGGAGAGGTGGAAATACAACGATGAACTTGTTGACTCTAAGGGACGGACCATTTGATATTTAATGATAGGGGGAGACAATATTTTTTTACCCAATTTTTTTTCTTGGTCCGTTTTGCTGCTCGATTTTTTTTTTCACGATTTACGGTTTAAGGTTTTTCAGCCTAGACTAAACTATGCGGGTGCAGCATGTAGAATACAAAGCTGTCGCACGAAAAACGTTAACTTTAAATGGAAATACAGTAACAATCACGATAAGACAACAAGTTGACTGGGCATGCTTTCTCGCATAGCTGGCATATTTGCTTGTGAAATGTTACGATATCTGTTTTATTGTTCCCTTTCCGGGTATATTTGTTACGATGTAAGGTATCTTACACATAGCTTGTTTTGCGGTTAAGGTTACAATCTTCTAGCGTTCAAATTTATCACAGCTGTTCAACAATTTGACAAAAGAATCCACTCAATAAACTCTCAAAGTTGTACGAGGATCATATAGCCAATCCGCTTTGCAGAATGCTCAAAGACTTTTTTTCTAAGGTCTGCCATCACGGTTTGGCGGTATTTGAGGTATTGCAATCTAATATTTACTAACCTATACCCTATCCAAAAGAGCTAAAAAAGAATCGTGGTACGTCAACAAAGTGACTGTCATCAACTATCATCGCCATTTCACGGCCAGATGCATGATACTAGATTTGCCTCTCACCTGTAACCTTGCTCAGAGACTTTTATCTGAATGTTGAGGATTTTGTAATGTAAAAAATACAAAATGTGGACATGGCACACGATGCCATTACCACTGCTTTTGGTCATGTTTTCGTAGAACAACTGTTTTTTTAGGATAGAGCTCTTCCAAAGCAAATACATAGATGAAAATTACAAAAGCCCCGAGTTTACAAATTAACAGCTGGATTGAAGGTAGCCAGAAGGAGTTGCAAGTGACCCCTTCTTCAGGCCAGTCCCTGGAGCATCACAGGCCTTTGTGAAATCGCAGACCACCAGTGCTAGGCTGTAGTATAATTTCTGGAGAACAGGGAGGATCTTTCATGTGTTGCCCCACTTATCATGTATAAAACACTATGCCACTGTTTCAAAGCTGGAGGAAGTTAGCGCGATTATATATATGCCAATAAGGCTATTGAGAAGTGTGACCAATTTAAGATAAAGTGCTTGGGTGGAGAGGTAAAGAGGAACGACATAGAGTAGTATTTATGATGTCGCAAAATCTTTGTTTGGACATTTTGGATTTAAAAATGTGATCCATATATATATACTTAAGTCCAAATTAAATAAGACATTACCAATTTCTTCGATTTGCGGGTTTTAGAAATGAGTGTAACTTCTTTGAGGAGTCTTTGCCTGATCTGCAAAAAAGAGCTGAAATAATGAAGGTAAAGCTGGGACAGGCTAAAGAGGCAATGGAAACCAGCAGAAAGAAGTATGACCACTGCGTTAGCTATGTTAGTGCCAAGCGAAAGGCCCTCAAAGCCAAAACCAAAGCAAGGAAAGTAAAGAGCAAATCAGCTGCAGTTGCAATGTCTAGCACCCAAAGTGAAGCTGAGGCTAAGAAAGTACCAGAAATACTTCAGGTGGCATCTGATCCTGAATTGGAAACTGATGTGGAATCGTGATTTAGAGTTTTGGTGCCATAGAGGAATTATAAAATTCGAAATTTTTACACAGGTTTTAATGTGGATATTTTGGATTGTATTGAGCATTCTATACTCTTGTGGTTGGGTTCATAACCTCCAACCTCTCCAGGATTGAGGACAAATTTTTTGACAGGACTTAAGGAGAGGTCAGAGAGCTAGCACAATAGCAAAAATACATGGCATTTTCTGAAGAACAAAAGTTGTTGTCGTTCTCAAACCCTGTTAAGGTTTCCCATTGACTTTATTTAGACACGGAAATTGGTTGTGTTTTATGTGAGAAAATAATTACACAGTTTCTTGGTATCTGACTTTTAAAAACGGCCTGCTGAAAGAAAACAATGTGTTTTTGTTGGAACTATACAATCATCATTAAATTGATTTTAATCACTTCGTTTTAAAAGAGTAGTGTTTAATACAATCTGCGAAGTACGTGTACAACAAATTCAAAAAAGGTTGCTTTGGACATTGGACTTTGGTCTACCAAAGCAACCTTTTAGAATCAGGTGCGTGTATACCATTAACGTATCGTCGCAGATAGCTGGTACATGCTAAACATAATAGCTGTACAAACTAAGTTTGAAGCTATTTTATCTATGCAATTCTTTGGGGGATGTTTATATGTTTGCAGATCATCACATCTGAGCAACGAATTCATTTGGATTACAAATTTTTACAAAACTTTTAGAGGAATCCTAGATTTTGAATGTCTATAGTATACAAAGAAGACTAAATGGTGCGCATATTAACCAGACAGCTTTTCAGAAATCTGAACATGATGATTTTGAGGTGTAACTTGCTCGATATTTTTTCGTGGCGATGTCTTCTCGCACGAATTTTTTTTTCTTCAAGATGGCTTGCTCAAATTTTGTTTTTGGGATTTGTCCACTTGCCATCCCCCATCAAATATCAAAATGATAGAAAGTGAGTGCAGTGAGAATTTTATTTTGTTATAGTGACAATACTGTTCTATTTAACGTATTTGAATTTGAACCGCTGATTGTATGTATCGTGCGTAACAAGATACCAGGGACGACATCCTTAAATCAACTCTTGATACGGGAAAAAAAATTGAACCGCTGATCGTATGTATTGCATGTACGTTCCTAGCGACATCCAAAGATTACACTATTTCAATTCAATTCAATCAGTTTATTTTTTCAGTTCCTTTACAACATATTTACATTAACACAAAGATAGTATAATTAACAGAAAAGTAGGTACTCACCCAACTGTAATAACCAGAGGTTAGACTAGACAGTTGGCTGAATATATTTTACATAAATTATATAATACATCGATTGAGAAAAGAAAAACGGATAAGAAAAAAAATAGGAGGCAAATCGCTTTGATCGCAGCAGTTATGAAAATTCATAAGTTGGTGTTAAGCGTTGGATGTTGTACTTGCCTATAATAATCTTTACTTCATTGACTCTAGGGACTAGAAAACAATTTTCTCCTCGAAAAGAGAATAAACGGAAAAATCAATACCCAAATAATTAGGGTTCCAAATTAAGTGATTGTAATAATTGGAAAACCAATCAATGCTATTAGGGCCCCACTGGCCATCAAGAAAAAAAGTACTAATTTGCCAATTATCAGTGTCCGTTAAACAACTAATATAATCACCTTAATGGTTCGATATGCAAGGAATCATTGTACCTGTAAATGAATGCCCAGTCGAATACAAATATCAAAAATCCTTCAGGTTATCCTATGCAAATCTAATTTCATTCTTAGCAGCTGCTTGGCTATCAGTAAACTACTTAATAAACGTGTGATCCTTCAGGCACCGAGGCCAATGGTTGCTATGAAAACTCAATTAAATCCAAATATAGTTCTTCCACGTGCACATTGAAGTTTCGACGTTCTCGCTCTCCGACCACAGTTTATGACACACAAATCATTATTATAGAGTCAACAACTGCTCCATATACGGTAATACTAGCATCCAAACGTACCGAATAACTAAGATCTTTCCTTAAAACGCATTACTTAGAGCTGATATTAGCCATTTTTCCAACCAAAAATACAGTTCTCCCTTGCAGAAATCATCAGTAAGTTGACCCATGAAGAAGGCACAATTCTCTGGAAGAAATTTTCAAACAGATATATAGGGCCTCAATATAAAACTATTTCTATCGTGAACAATGCCCCATTCATCGTCCAGGAAGGTGGCTGTACAAAGACCCTGTAATCTCCAAAACCTTTTTAATAATTCAAACGTTTGTAAAAACATAAGGAGTAGACAAAAAAATAAATGGGAGCACAGTGAAAACATAAAATACCTCACTAACATGAAATCATATGGTGATAACCGCTATTTAAATTAAAGGTTAACATTTACGCATCTTTTGCAAAATAGGATATAGCAGTTTTCCAGTCTTCGTATTTAACACCTTGCTTATTTCACGAATTATTGACGCAAATCAAGAAATATCTTCTTCTCGCCGTGTGGCTGTATAGATACTGACAGAGTATTGACAACAAAAGGCTGCTCCTTAACCATACGTCACCGAGCAAAGTTAGCCAATACAATACAATATAATAGACTTTATTTAAGGAGGGTGACACGATTGACCCAGAGAGTTATGTAACACGTGGCCCTCACATTACTGGAACAATTACAAAAATATAAAAAAAGTTATCAAGTTTTTCCAATTTTAGCCGATACTTTTTATTATAAATGTTTGAAAGAATTTCACTTTTCATCTTCAGTACTTTGCTTTGTTTGATCGATTTTCATTTTCTCATTACCAAATATCTTATTTTGTATTTGTTTTGTAAGGAGAAGTTGAGCGTTGATAACTGATTGGGAATGAAAGGGTTAACAAGCTGAAGAACAGCTTGGTCCACCAAATCATGCAGCATGAAGTCGAGTTGACTTTGTTATTTCTCAGTTTTACAGCCAATGGCAAGCTGATGACCGGTGGTTTGTATCCGTTTTCAATAATTAACAAAATAGGATCCCGAGCTTCTCTAAATCTCCAGAAACCTAAATTAATATTCAAATTAAGTTTAACACCTAATGAAGATTTACTTTTAAATTCGTAATTTTGTGAAACTTGATCTACTTAGGCCGGCAAAGATATCTTCATTGCTTGATTGATTTGATTGGCTTGTTGTAGGAGAATCTGGAGCAAGAACTGTAGCTAGGGATGGGTAGCTTCGCCGACAGAACTTGAATCTAAAGACCTTGGCCAAGTGTTCAAATTTGCAGCACTTGAAACAGCGGAAGGAATCCCCAGTAGCTTCTCTACAGGCTAAAAGATAAAAGCAGTGGAGAAACCTATAAGAAAAGAGAAGGGAAGGGGGAAGTGTCGTAAACGAGAAAGATAAAATAATAAACTATGAAACCGCAAGCTTGAATGATACTCAAGAGACAGCACTTTGTTCGTTTGAACCTATTCTACAACAGAAATTGATAAAATAAAAACTTTGTTGGGTTCCTGTTGCATGCTGATTATTTTTTCCGGGAAATTACAAACACGATATCCATGTTTTGGTGATAAAATTCCTTTGTTAAAATATTAAAATGGTAAAATGTTTAAAAAAGTTAAAAGTTAAAACAAACGTTTTTACTTCTAAGTCATCATCAGGTTAAAATTGGCATAACTAGCAAACAGGTTCAGGTTCCCAAAAAATATATATATTGTAATAAAAACGTAATGCGAACAGAGACACTGGCCTCGGTAAAAATTTTGAAAAAAAAATTATTTTTTAGAAAATAAATTAATCGTACCAGTTAACATAAAGAACTTTTAATGGTAAATTACAATTTTTTTTCAGCCCACGATGCAGCAGATTACCATGAGAAAGCCGCCTCGAGCTGTGTAGCTAAATATGGACAAAAATCCTAATCGCTACCCAAAGCCGAGCTGCTTGGACAAGAATTGTCTCGTACATCTGGAACATTTTAATTGATTTTATAAATTTAGTGCATGTTCAGCAATTCTAAGGATAAGAATTTCCAAAATATTATTTTCCGGAAAAGCGTACCCCCAGACCCCCCCCCCCTTCCCCCCTAAAAGGTGCTTGCGTCTTTCCTGCTCGAACAGCCAAACTGAAATTCATACTACCTCGGTTATATTTGTTTCCTCACTATGGGCTTGCAAATATGAAAGTTTGTGAAGCTCTAAATCATTTATCTGTATTATATAGTACTGAACTTTTTTATACCTTTGCATCTGTGATTCACTTGTACAACTGACTATCTATAAAACAGTGGCGAGGTGTGACGTCACAAAAACTAAAATTTGTAGGCCTTTGCGATTTGTCAAAAATGTCTGAGAAACCAAGACTAAAAATGTATCCTTCTTAAAAAATCAGAATGTCGGTGCAAATTGTTGGCGAGATATTACAACAGATATGACTCCATACAAATCCTTCTAATAATGGATTGGCTTATAAAGTCAGTATGATCCGAGTTAATTTCATAAGGATTTGTTTGGAGTCATTGGAGCATAACTGTGGTAATATCTCATCATTGATGGGTGGCAAAATGCTAAATTTTGGCAAGGAGGAACTTTTTATCTTGATATTTCTAAATACTACAACCAAATTTGTTTTCATTATGACGTCTTGACTTCGGTACTCTATTTAATACTGTCTGGTTTTTTCTCAGTCTTTAGTGTTATCACTGTCTCACTAAACTGAATGTTTTATAGAGCACTGAAATGATTATTTAATTTAAAATCTTTGGTTTGAGTGGGGGTAACTCAAAAGCTTAAATGAAAATTTTGGGAGGACATAAAAAATGTTCCTGTAGTAAGTCAAAAACCACCGCCCATCCCCACAACCCAAAATAAATGAACGGTCCCTAAGCTAAATCCTTTCGAGCCTACTGACCCATAGAGCCGGCGCTTATTTCCTGTTTCTGTAGTGTTAAGCGGATGAGAGTCTTTGACTCCCCCTGGACGGGAGACTATTTCATTGCAGGTTAGCTCCCAGTAGACGCTGGTACTTATTTACCTACCCTGGGAGGATGAAAAGCTGAGTTGGCATAGGCGGAAAAGAATCTCGGCAATTTGCCGGGATCGAACTGGGAACCATGTGGTTGGAAGGCTGAGATCTTACCAATTGCACCAACTATGTTTTGTTTGTCTTAAAGAGTAGAAGTAATTGGTGTTATTCATTCTATAACCTTAAACGATTTGATGACACCCTATAATGTGACCATTTGGCATTTTGCTGGTATTAAAAACCATCATTATTGGTGTTATTAATTCTAACTTTTGAACCAGTGACCATTTATTTTGTTCTTCTTGAAGAGTAAAAATAATTAGTGTTATCCACTCTAACAGGCGTTCAAAACTTTGAACCAGTTAATGAGGTCCTATCACAAATGACCCGATTACTTAGGTTATTTTAGAGTACGAGTGTAAAATACCTCGTGTGAGGCCAAATAAAAAGTTCCGGTTTCTCAGAACATTTTAAAAATAAAAATATGCGGCACAAAGTTTTTATTTTTAATTTTTCTCTTTGCTACAGCATATGTACAGGAAGCACAGAAAACTGTCTAACCACTTTAGTTTTGAGACCTTTAAAACCTGAGCTAAAGATAAAACAAACGTTTAAAGATAAGAGTTTCTAAGAAGGAGAATATTTAACCGAGAACGTTTTGATATCTTAAACAATATTTAAAAGAGCTTAACACATAAATCAAACACCGCCAAAGTTATAAGGTTATTAAAACAAATATAAGATCACATATGAACGTTTAATGAGCGTCTTTTTATTTCCTAATTTGATACTTTTCCAAGTAAAGCAAACACAACTACCCACACTGCTTCAATTGGCCAAGGAACAACGCCGCTTAAAGCTACATACATCTTTAGCGCACTCTTATTGGCTGCATGCTCGATGCAGTTCTTAGCAAACCTCAGATTGGCTAAAAAATCTTAATTTTATACCTCTTACAAGCACTCGAGATTTGTATTGCCTAAATATTATCCTCACACAGTTCTATAATGCTGCCGCTCCCCATCTTTGCCTCTTCGCTCGGCTTGCTTATTAACAATAATTACAAATAAATAGTTGTATTTGAATTGAAGCGCTCCGCGCTTTTAACAATCTGTAAAATTTTTTTATCATGTTTGTTAAAACTAGAAAAAGTATGTTCTTTGCTGGTTTTTCACATTTTCATGCTCACGCAGGTTGCAATGTTTGAAACAATGCACTACTAAAGTCAAAATCACTGTTACTCACTTTAGTATAAACATAAGCGTATTATTTCTAAAACTTGGAAGATTTTATTTCAATCTAGTTCTTTTATTTTTAAGTAGCTCTCGGAATCAATGTTGGCAGCTGTTTTTCACAATAACATTAGACCGAAAAACTTAAGTTCCCATAAAATAATGAAAGAAAATGGTTCGATATCATTCCTGACCTTATACCCTCTTGAATCCGGTTTTGGTGATGTTGTCAGCGGTTTCTGCCGAGACTCGCCGTCGAGGCTGACAGGTAAATGGTGAATAGTGAATAAAATTATTGCTCCGTCAAAACAACAACAAAAAATTAATGTTTCGATTAAACTGGAACACTGAGTATTTCTATGCACTATATATCTAGCTGTCTTCGTAAAGTTTTTATCTTTCAGCCGAGTCTTTGTAAGACCTACTTGAGCTTGCTTTTGGTCTCCGTGACTTAATTCGTTTGGCCTGTTTGAGATTGATTTCGGACTCCATGCCCTCATAAGACCTGCTTGAGTTTCCATTTATCCATCTCATGAACCATCCACCCTTCACCTAAACTGCTACCTGTGCCTCAAACGCACTCGCCTGAGCTCTGATTACCCTTAGTTTTAAATTTAATGTCGACAGGCATGTCGGTAGCCTTAAAATTCCTAAAAATCCCGAGAAAAATTACTGAGACACTGATATGTCATATATTTTCACTTCGATATATGTTGCAGTAAAGCACGATTGGTAATTGGTTCAAAAACAATGGTCAATATTTGCAAAGCGAGCTTTTCTGCAGCATATACGGAAGTGAAAATTTATGACGTATCAGTGTCTAAAGAATCTTTCAGAAAATCCCTAAATATTTTATTTTAACGCCCTAAAAAACGCTACTTTTTCAGATTTTTTTGGATTTTTCCCAAAAATGATGGTTGAGTGCGATGTCATTGAAATTAAGTGCTTAAATTATCATTATCATTATCATTGTCATTGTCATTGTCATTGTCATTATATATATCATTACCCTAACCATGACCCTAACTAGTACCATAACCATTACCACTATGAATTAATGAATTATTATTATTATTATATTATTATTATTATTATTATTATTATTATTATTATTATTATTATTATTATTATTATTATTTTATACCTTTGTATCGTTTATTGTCTCTTTTTTTAAAAAAAATTATAAGAAAGGGTACTTTAAAGTACAAGGCCCAGTTCGACAAAATTCCGATTACCTTATTTCTGGATTAGAACAAAATTCAAAGGCTATGCTTTTCAGAACAAAAAATGTTTTGATGCTTACAAAATATGGTTATTGGCTTTATCATTAAAGCAAGCTGTAGAAGGTAAAAAAACAAGAGCATGGACAAAAACATTTATCCCTGGTTAGTGTCCGCAGTTATTTCAATCAGCCGCAACCTGGAATTCAAAATGCTTTCTTCCTGTGTGCAGTTGTTGTTCCATTATTCAAACGATATTGTTATGCTGAGGATGGATATCACTTTGTTTCACGAAACATCCAAGCACGTTCGTATACGTACTCGTAAAATAACTGTATCAATGATCTTTTTTTTTCAATATATTACCGTGATTGTGCTTTTTGTAGCTCGGGTCTTTGACAGCGAAAACTCCCAGGTATTTATTATTACCACTGCAGCATGCGATACTGCATGTGTTCTGCTTATACGCTATACTGATTTTCAGTGCTTTGTTTGCTACAAACAGCCCCAATATATATATGAATTATAAAACCAGTTCCTGTTTTCCTCAGAGAGCAAAAACATGCTTTTTTGTGAACAAAAACATTTATTTGGGTTTTTTTGTATAGCTTCCACGCCTGTAAGTTTTATTTCTGGTGAAATCTTTGTTCAAAGCATCTATTTTTGAATTCTTCCTAAAACTTTAAGGGTAAGTGACTTTAAAAGCAACTTTGATCAAGTCAGCATTGTGCAAGGGTACATTTTTTAACACTCGCTTTCAATTAATTAATACTTTGGCAAACGTTGGGTTTAGAACATTAATTTTATGTGCTTCAAACCGTTTTATGCGATTAATTTAAAACTATCAATATTATACTAATGTAATGAACAGAAAAACCATAATTTTAAATTTTGCGCATTTTTAGCTAATTTCCAGATGCAAACCAAATCTATTATACTACAAATAGTTAAAATGGTATAGATGATTTATTACTGCGTTTTCCTGCAAAGGTCTCAATTACATAATTAATGTCGCTCTAAATATAATGCAATCTGTGATAAGAATGCTTTATGTTTTAACCTTAGCCGTCAGCAAATTAAAGTAACTAGTGTATTTACAACGTGACCATTCACTTTATATTCATATAAACCTTTCAGTACTAGGTATGTTGTTCAATTCTCCAAACTTTAACTCATAGTTTTCATTGAACAAGTTTGAGAGAATTTTGCTTTTAATCTTCATTAGTTTGCTTTGTTTGATCAATTCTAATCTTTTTATTACTAAATGTTTCATTTTGTATATGTTAGGTAAGGAGAAGTTGGTTTCTGATGACCGATTGGGACTAGGCATAAATAGATTGTGCTTGGCAACTTTTGAGCAACTTTTGACGTTTTGAGCAACTTTTTGGCCGACCAGCAAC
>JAOTRI020125332.1:0-11804 GCA_028564885.2 Zoanthus sanctaehelenae
TTGACTAAGATGTCAATAGTCTCTTTCAGTGGTACATTCGTGAAGAGAGCACATACATCATATGAAACGAGGATGTCTCAAATTTTCAAGCCCTGCAGAATGTATCAACTCTACTTATATTTACAAATTTTGTATCACTGAAAGGTGCTTTTAGATCCACGAGGCCTCAAAATGTTTCAACGCATCTTTATATACAGTCATTTGTGTCATTAAAAGATGCCTTTTACTCCATTTGGCATCAAAATGTATATACAAAACTTTTGTGTAATTGAAAGGTGCCTTTAACTCCATTGTATCTCGAGCCTTATTATATAGGAAGTAACATTTGTGTCATTGAAAGGTGCATTCAACTCCATTGCACCTCTAGACTGCAAAACAGTCTCTTCCTTTGGCGGGAGATCGAGAATCCAAGCGCGGTTATCGTATGGGAAACTGGGAAGAGGAAATGGACGTGCGAACGGGAGTGAAAAGGAATGGGGGCTAGTGGCTGAAGGGAGAGCCTGTCGCCTTTCAATACATCAAATCCGTTCACCAATGGGAATTTTCCGTTCCTCAGGAAACAGAAAATTCCCATTGGTCAGTTTTTCAATGGGAACTGTCAATTACATACATCAAAACAGTAGACTTTCGTCTAGGGTTTGGAAAGTGGAATGTGAAAAAAATATTTATCCCTTGACAAAAGGTGTAGATTTCTTTGTGATGCTTAGATTTGTTAAAAGTGTAAATTAGAAGTTATTTGATTTGTGGAGACGAAGGGAAAGCAATGTGCGACCAATCACTGAAGGAGTTGTTGTATTTCCGCTTAAAAGTATTATTGCTGAACACTTTACTTCGAGTGAGTTAGAATATGATCTTTCTGCAATGGAAAAGTTTTCAATATTTACACATTTAGTAGAACAAATTTTACAACCGGCGCGTGTTTAGATATATTTAGAAAAGCACTTTTGGTCTTGTCGCGTCGAGTAGAAAGTGACAGCTTTGTGCGTGTTTTCATCCTAAAAGCAAAACATATATGTGCAGGAGAAATTAAAGATTTTTTCTCACAGGAAAAATTATAAAAGTCAATAGTCAAAATGTTGATAATATAGCTTTGCAGCTTTTCGATCAAAAAATTTCATTGTACTCAGTTCTACCGTCTACAATGTTCCGTGAAATGTCGGATTTTTTAGAAAGTGATTTATAAAACATGTTTTTATCATTGTAAAAGCTAAACTAAAATGTCAAGTAAGTAAATACATCAAACTAAAAACCAAAGTAAAACATGAGAGTAGAAAATCGCCTTCATTTGTAATTGTATACTCATTGAACGAAATTTTTATTCTATAATGTAAGTTAATTTATCCACAATCACGCACTTCACACGGAAACTTTTATGTCGATCTGAATTTGACTTGTTGATTTGAACAAATCCAAAATTTTTTTAGTTTAAAAAATGGTATTTGAAGAAAACATATGAGTCTAGGTAGACTACAATTTTATTTAAATTCAGATTTTTAGCAATAATTTACGAGTCCGTTGAAACAACCTAAGCCGATAAGAAAACGTTAATAATCTTAATGAAGGTGTAACAGGAATAAGAACGACATTAATCACTTTAAATAATAATTTTTTTTTCTATATACGTAACAACTCCAATTTCTCAAACATGCGGTACCAAACAATATTTCTTCTTCTTCCGAAGATGAAGGAAGCAATAAAACACATAGTACAAAAAATATTTGTAGTTTCATCTTGCTGAAATTCTACGATGAAATATTCAAACTCTATAAAAGTTGAATTATTCAAACTCACATGCAGTTATTGTCATTTGAAAACCCCCGTCCGTGTCGTGGTTTTATAGTTTATTTTCCCTGTTTTCAAATTCTTCTCTTTAGATTTGCTTTTAACTCGGAATACATTTAGATTTACTTGTTCATTCAATTGTTCTTATATACCGACAGAACTTTCTGAGACCTTACGGCACGCCATCGCACTGTTGAATGCTTTTGTTTTGATGAGTTGTAATAGCTGCTGTTAAAAACTGACCAATGGGAATTTTCCGCTACCTGAGGAACGGAAAACTGCAGAACGGATTTGATGTATTGAAAGGCGACAGTCTCTTCCTTCACCCACTCGCCCCAATTCCTTTTCGCTCCCTTTCGCACGTCCATTTCCTCTTCCCAGTTTCCCATTTAATGAACGCGCTCGGATTCTCGATTTCCTAGCAAAGGAAGAGACTGTTTTGCAGTCTATTGTGGTGCAGAATGTATCCGGTTTTCTTTTTATATAACATATTAGTGTCATTGAAAGGTGCCTTTAACTCCATTTGGCCTCTGAATGTATCCAGTCTTCTTTTTTATGCAAAACATTTGTGCCATTGAAAGATGCTTTTAAAATGTATTTAGTCTTCGATACGACTTCAGCTGCACAATAAGCTGTTGAACCCTTTTATTTGTTCCTAAGTAATGAAGTAAAATATTAAAATGATATAGTATGTGTTGTAACGTCGGGAACTGATTTACTAGTGGTCTGCATACTATCACAATCGAAGCTACGGTTTTCTCTTCAATTTCAGTGCAAAATTGTTAGAATGGACTTGTTAGGAATTCCAGAAAACTGTTTCATGCGAGGTCACGGTTAATAGGATCTTTTGAGTTTTGTTCTTGGTACGACGCTTCGTTAGTCAGTCGACCTTTTTTCATTTAGTTCCCAAAGACTTGTTGATTTTGCACGGTAAACAACCTATTTCGCCAGGGAAAAGGAAAACGATAAAGCTCCGTCTACACGAGCAATTTTTACGTGACAAAGCTTATTTGTTTGCCAGCTTAAGTACCGTCTACACGTCCATTTTTTGTTTGAAAACAAAAGATTTAAGACTGGAATCTACGGATGACATCAAACAAGTTGCCAGCTCTATTGAATGTTTCTCCTACACGGTCAATTTTTGTATTTGCCAATTTTTATTTGCCACATAGACTAATACACCAGCTTTTTTAAATATTTTCACATAAAAATTGGTTAATTTTGCTCATCTACACGAGCAAATAAAAATTGTTCCTTAAAAATTGCCTCAAAAATTGCCCATGTAGACTAGGGTTAAGATTTGGCAAAAATAGCCTAAATTCCTTAACCATTTGGCTCTATAACTTTGTTCAGGTTATCAAACTCTGCAATAAAGATGCAGCAATAGGTCTAAAGGATGGTATTTGGAGCAAGGTCAGAATACTTCCTCAACTGAAATTTCATTGATCACCTTTCAACGCCATTATTTCTGTCCGCGGTGAAAACACCTTCGCAACGTTTTAGACTCGATCGAGATCTAAGTTTGAAAACACTTTGTATTTAAGGAACTCTATACGCCTTTGAGAAAGGACTTGTTATTTGCCATCCGCGTTGTGGAGTGATAGCCCTACCACGTTCAGAGCTGACATCAATTCAGTTTTATGATGGGGTAAGTTAATTACCTTACATGTTTCGTATATAAGTTATGGTTTCCTTGGGACATAAATTAAAATCTATCTCTTTTATTTACTTATTAAAACGAAAACTTTTGTACAAATTTTTAAAATCAAGAAAAATGGGCGCCATTTTGGCACATCAATAACCATGATAATCGTATACATTACGATTCTGATTGGTTAAGAGCGGTGCAATTCCTTTGTAATTCTGTGCAAAACTTTGTAATTCTGTGTAGAAATTTGTAATTTCGTGCAATTACGACTTTAAAAATTTAAATCTGATTGGATAATAAACAATACAAAGCTGATAAGCCAATCAAAAACCAGAAGTTTCTATGACAACGATGGAGAGATTTTCATTGAAGAATCTTGAAAACAAACAAAATGTTTTTTTCAATGGAATTGGCGATTGAAATAAAACAATAAGTAATATTAAAAAAGCATAAAGAATGAAAATACCTGCATAAGTAAGGCCGTTTGGATGACTGTGTTGTTTAAAAAACTGAAGACTGACCTAAAAATTTTTAATAACTGCCAGTTCAACCTCGTGTCTTCCGACATTTCACCTGCTAGCGAGCTCCGCTATAGAAAAAACTTTTTGAATAATTTCCTTCGACAAAACTTGGAACTTGTTTGCCTTTGGATGTAAAATGTTTTGTTTAAGATAATGAAGATTGACGTAAAAATGTTTCGTAACTGCTAGTTCAACATCGTGTCTTCCAACACTTCTCCTGCCAGTGAGCTTTGCAGCAGAAAATGTTTTGAATTGTTTCTTTCGACAGAACTTGGAACTTGTTTTTCTTTTCGTTTGGATGACAGTGTTAACCCTTTCAATCCCAGATGTATTTTTAATTCTCCCAACTTGTTCCTATAAACTCTATGAAACAAGATTGAGAGAATTTTACTGTTAATCTTCTGTAGTTTGTTTTGCTTGATCAACTCTCAGTTTCTTATTGCCAAATGTTTTACTTTGTATGTGTTATCTTATGAGAAGTTGGGTTTTGATAACCGACTGGGACTTAAAGAGTTAAATACTTTGCTTAAAATAACGGATATTGACGTAAAAATGTTTCGTAACTGTCAAATTCAGTTAAACTTCGCGTCTTCCAACACGGTTTTTGCCAGCGAGTTTTGCAAAATATAGTTTTTGAATGAACTACTTCGACAACACTCGGACCTTGTTTGTATTTTCGTCGCTGTAGAATATTTTCATCAGTTGAAAGACAAAGAAAAATTTACAGCGAAGTTCGAGCGATTTTCATTGACAACTGCGGTTTACAGAGAAGATTTTGTAATTTGAAGCAGTCACATGACTTTTGTAAGCCAATTGAAAATAAATGGGCGCGCTGTCACGTTTTTATTTTTCTCCAGCACTTGTTTTTAATTTTTTGATGTATATGATAAACAAGTAACCGAACCTTTGCTCGTTCAATATGGAATTACTTTGCACTTGTGTGTTTTAAAAAGCTCAAATTGCGCTTGCCCTAACTGGCTCACGCAATTTTGATTCTTTTTAAAACACACTCGTGCAAGTTAATGCCATATTGAACTCGTCAAGGTTCGATTACATATACTAGTATCATGGGTGACAAATTGCTCGTTAACTTTGGCGCGAAATTTCACATGTGAATATACAAAATTGCCATGGCAACCGTTACGTTGTCAGCATTGTTTTCCGGCTATATTCGAGTGACTTAACGCTCTTTTGCGTATATTATATCTTAGCCTGTTTGCTTATTTACAGGCTCAAAACATTTTCAAACACTGACATTAACTGGGATTTTGTAGAGCACGTCATTCATCGCATTTGACCTTGGCGGCGTTTTCAAGTTCATTCATAAATCAATTTTGGCCTATCATTTACAAAGAAGGCAGACTTTTGATTTAACTTTGAAACATTTTGTGAAAAACAAAAATGAAAAACATGAACAGTTCAAGTTGTCTGTACATTCAGAAAATTAAAACTTTCCGTACTATGTGCTGAGTTAACCTTTTTTAAACTTGGAGTCCTTGGATTTTTTCAATACAATAAACAATTTAAAGTGAACCGCGTCTTGTGCATGTAATTTGTCACCCACAATAAAAATAGGTAATCAAATGGTATACTCAAATGGTATACTCGCTTAAAGGCTCGGGAGATTATTAGAATTTGGACAAAGCGCGCGTAAAATTATTTCCTAATTTCACTTGTCACCATTTGATTACACATACAAATGTGACGTAGATTAAGGAATGCTGCCTCTTTGGTAAACTGAAAAGTGCCGGAAGATGTTTTGGAGCTAGATGCAATGGCATAGGTGACATTAGTAAAGATAAAAGCTATTGTTTTAGTTCTTCTGATGCGAACTCGCCTTTTGTTCAAATTAAAAACCTCTTTTGGGAATGTCCTTTAATAGATACTAATAGATACTTTATACTTTTTTAATGTTAGCCCAATCTTATAAAGTGAACAGTAAATTTTAGATTATTAACTATGATTTTGTAGAGAATACATTCTCACGCTTTCTTTGTTCTGCTTTAGGACTCGATGAGTGTTGTTGCGTTCTTAATCCTCACGTACAGCTCTTCACTATCTGCCAACTTACCGCATCATCTTGACAGTGCAGAGAACTCTCTTCTGATTGGAATTCCACCCAAGTCAAAAGTATATAGGGAGTTTTACAGTGATGTATTGCCCTCGTGGAAAGGTTCCAAGCAAAGTGAAACTCCCTCCTTGGAGGTGATACAAGGTGATACGTAACTATTTTAAAAACATAACCTCATGCATAATAACAAACATAATAAAAAAACCATCTGTGACGTGTTAAATCTTCTCAACATACAGTTTACGTAAATTACAAATAGTAGAGGAGGCATGGTTGGTGCTCCTTTCTAGCCACATGGTCCATGGTGCTCCCTTCTAGCCACATGGTCCATGGTTGGTGCTTCCTTCTAGCCACATGGTCCATAGTTGCTGCTTCCCTCTAGTCACATGGTCTGTGGTTGGTGCTCGTTCTAGCCACGTGGTCCATGCTTGGTGCTCCCTTCTAGCCATATGGTCTATGGTTGGTGCCCCCTTCTTGCCACATGGTCCATAGTTGCTGCTCCCTTCTAGCCACATGGTCTATGTTTGGTGCTCCTTCTAGCAACATTGTCCATGCTTGGTGCTCCCCTCTAGCCACATGGTCCATCGTTGGCTCTCCCCTCTAGCCACATGGTCCATTGTTGGCTCTCCCCTCTAGCCACATGGCCTATGGTTGGTGCTCCCTTTTAGCTACATGGTCCTTACTTTGTGGTCCCGTTTAGGGGAAGTAAATGGGTTCCCGGAAACCATCAGAACTACTACTTTTTGGTTTTAGTTATCTCGAACCAATCGAGTTCAGAAATGGGATTTTATTTTATTTGAAAACATTGCAAAACGATGTGCTCGCATTTTATAATAAATGTGAAACACCGTCATACTTCTCGTATTTCATATTTCATATGTATGGGTTTTAGTGAGACTTTGGAAGTTTGATTATTAGAAATAATTGAGAATGATTTTCCCGCAATATGACCTTCAAACGCTGCTATCAACACTGATTGTATTCGTTTGGTATACGTTTTTTATTCATTATGTCACTGGCAGCTGCCTTAGTTTATTTTAGTAACAAAACTATCAAGGTTCATGCGTTTAAACATTATAAAATTCTTTTTCAGACTTGCCTAACCATTTGCTCCAACTGTAAGTACTTAAAATTGCATCATTTAATATCTTTTGAATGCTGAAAAGTGTCAACAATGAATTGAAACGTTGATTCTGTCATCTCTTATTTGAAAACCTTAAACCATAACCTTACACTGTTTGATAAATCCCTTATAGCGTCTCATAAGAACCAAGTTTAGAAATTAAACTCTTGCGATTTCATTCGATTGGACTTCTTTAGCCTCAAATGCCCTAAAGTAAAATGTTGTTTTTATTGAAGATCAATGGAGTTTTAGTGAGGTATATATCTTGTTTGTTCTAATCAGGAATTTCCTTTTTAAATGGAAGGGGGGCTTGGTGGAGCAGACAGAGGCTTTTGTATTTAAGTTTAATGTTGTTGCTTTGTGTAGACGTTTAAGTATAAATACTTCAGACGAGGATTTTTAAGCTGTTACCATATTCTAACAGAAATGGATTCATACCAGTATTAAGTAAACAAATCCCCGACCAGCTTTTTATAACACGAATCCAGAACACAACATGTTATTATCCAAATGCATGGCGTTCGCCCTTAGAAAGCAGAAAAGCATCCAAAATTCATTCTTTTGCGATTTAGTTTTTTCCTTTTATATTACGAACAACAAGAAAAGTTTTGCCCCTCACTTCTTAGTGCTCTCTCTCATTCTGTTACAGACACGCAAGTCTTCAGAAGCAGCTTGCTGCGTCAAATCAACAATTCACAGAACCAAGGCCTTCTACAAAAAGATTAGATACAGCCGTTAGCTTACTGCCTGGCTTGTCTGAGTAAGAAGTGAAATTATTCAGCTACATAGTTATTACGTTGTATCTTGTCGAATCCATACATAAGGGATTGTCTTCCTAAAAACGGATCTCTGGGTTGGTAAAGTTCAAGAGTCTGTTTCTCAAGCAGTAATTCTGATAACGAACCTGTATTTCTTTTTTACATGTTTGTTTTAATTTTTGAATATCATAGGCCCAAAATCGTCTAAAGGTCTGTTTGCCTTAATGGTAGACTGCAAAACAGTCGAGAGATCGAGAATCCAGGCGCGTCCATTATAAGGGAAACTGGTTAGTGGAAATGGGCGCGCGAATGGGAGCAAAAAGGAATGGGGGTGAGTGGCTGAAGGGAGAGACTGTCGCCTTTCAATACTTTAAATCCGTCCAGGAATTTTCAGTTCATCAGTAAACGGAAAATTCCCATTGGTCATTTTTTCGACAGGAGGTGTTACAACCTATCAAAAGCATTCGACATGTGATGGCGTGCGGTAAGGTGTCAGAAGGTTATGTCGGACTGTATAAAGGACAACGAAGTTTCTTGATTAAATAAAATATTTTTTAGAATGAACAAGGAGTGGGATTCTGAGTTGAAGACAAATCTAAAGTGGAAAAATTTGAAAACAGGGAAGTTAAACTATTAAAACCACGACATGGCCGAAGTTTTTAAAAATGACAACAACCGATTCAAGATTTATTCGTTTAATAGCAGTTTGGACATTTGATATCAGAATTTCAGCAAGGTGAAACTTAAAAAATTTCTTGTACCATGCGTTTCATGACTTCCTTCATCTTCGAAAGAAGAATGAATGTTGTTAGTATTTGTACTAACTGCAGAGCAAAAAAAAAATTGCAAAATTCTTATCGGCTCACAATACACCTGGTGGTTTTGTCGGACACGTTAATTATTGCTTGGAATCGGAATTTATATAAAATCGTAGTCATCATACTCTTTTTTATGTTTTATACGAATGCAATTTTTTAAACAAAAAAAACGAAATTTTGGATTTGTTAAATGTTGCAAAATATTTTTCAAAATCAATATGACAAGATCGTGCGTGACTATACGTGGATAAATTAACTTACATTTTTGAAAAAATATTCGTTCAATTAATATACAATTGAAGGTAATTTTTACTCACACTTTTTACTTTGGTTTTCTATTCGATGTATATTGCTTATTTGGCATTTACTTTAAGTTTCGTGGAATATTGTAGATGACATTTTTTCTGATCGAAAAAGTTGCAAGGCTATCTAATCAACATTTTGATAATTGACGTTTTTAATTTTTCCTATGTAAAAACCATCAATTTTTACTGCACATATATGTTTTGATTTTGAGATGAACACACGCGCAAAGCTGCAATTATTTTGCTCGACACGACAAGACCAAAAGTGCTTTTCGAAATTCACAGCCATCGACATCGTTATTAAAAGACTTGTTCTTCCTAGTCTGATGTGTAACTATTGAAAAATCTTTCACTGTAGTGTAGAAAAGTCAAACTCACCCGAAGTAAAATGATCAGTAATAATACTTTTAAGTGGTCGCACTTTGCTTTCACTTTGTCTCTGTTATGTACTCTATCACACGTTAGCCATATTGAATCAAAACTTCTGTTTTTATTACATCCCATAATACTTATCGGACATTTCGTGACATTTCTCTTTTTTAAACAAAGAAACTATTGTGACAAACTTAACAGTTCATAAGTTTGCAGTTTATAGTCTTTCAGGAATTTGGGTTGCTTAACCACCCAACCTGACTGGGCACAAATTTCTGCTAGAGGATCATGATCTGTAGTTGCTTCTGGTCTACAATGTCTGCTATACATACCAGTTAGAAAAGGAAGAGTGGATTTCTGAGTTTGTGCGATCTGTGTTGCATCAGTTTCTTTGTTTATTACGTATGAACTTCTCATGCGAAGATGACGTTGATTTCTTCGATAGAATTCACCATTAGGTGTCTGAACAATGTACGACGTTGGTGTGTGATACTTGTGTACTACAGTCGCTTGGATCCATTCATTCTCGTGATTAATAGAGACCTTGTCACCTGGAGTTAAGGGGGTTAACTCTTTTCCACTGTGTTGGTCATGATAGAACTTCTCTCTCTCCTTTCTTTTTTGAAAGTTTTGCTGAAATGTTTCTTGTGATCGTTGGGATTTAAGCAAATCATCTTTAATCTTCGACCGTAAGTAGCTGAGCAGGCGAAAGGTTGATACTATCCAAATGAGTGTTTTTATAGTTCAGCAATGCCTTGAAAGGATCTTGCGCTTTCTTGAGGAGATTCTTAATGGTCTGAACTGGCCTTTCAGCTTCACCATTTGCTTGAGGGAAGTGAGAGCTTGCTGTAGTATGGACAAAACCATAGCTCTTCCTGAAATCAGCAAATGCAGAACTCGCATATTGAGGTCCACTGTCACTGATAAGCTCATCAGGTATCCCATATCGAGCAAATTGACTCTTCAGGTGACAAATGACATTGCCGCTGGTTAAGTTGTCTAGCTTAGCAACTTCAATCCACTTTGACTAGTAATCTATGCATAGCAGGTATGACTGTGTTACACATGCGTGCTGGTAGCATTGACTTTAGCACCAGTATCTAGTTGGACCTTTACAACTTTGCCATCTATCATAAGTTTTTTATACCATTCACTTGTGTCTACAGAATTAGCTGAGGCAACGCACGCAATAAAGAACTCGTCATCACTACACTCATCTACACAGTTCACTCCTTTTTATCAGGGTTTTAGGACAAGCAACAACTGGCAAAATGTTTCAACTTATAACATTTTTAGCACTTCTTTCCTTGAGCTGGGCATTTGCCTTTGTCATGCTGATAGCCACATCTACCACCATTTTTTTCAAACTTTTTTTTAGCAGGGGTTATTTGTTTTTTGTCTATACACTATTTATGCTTGCATTTTCTGTTGCCATACTTTGCAGCTGAGCTTTTGATATTTCATCCATTCTGGCAATGTCAATAGCTTTTTCTAGGCTCAGGTTTGAGCCTTCGTGAGTGAGTTTTTCTCGTGCTTTTGAAGAATAACATGCAATTACAACTCGGTCTCTAACCATTTCATCAAGGTCAGCATAACCACAATCTTTAACTAATAGCTTCAATTCTGTAAGAAACTGTTCAAATGATTCATCTAAATTTTGCACTCTCAAATGGAGTTTATACCAGGCAAACACCTTGTTCAATCTCGGCTTCACATAGGTTTCAAGTCTTGTGTAATATTTCTCAAGTATCTTCGCTTTCTCTGCTGTCAGTTCCCAGGTATTGTGTATGTCCCGGCCTTTGTCTCCTACCCAGATCATCAGATAATTGCATTTTTCTTCTTCGTTTTTATTCTTGAGAGGTCATCCAAACGTGAACTCGCAGTTCTGCCTGAATGCTTTCCACGCTGTTGGCAGGTCTTTGCTCGTCCAATCCATCTTTGGAGCAGAGTTTCCTTCCATATCGTCTCTTTCGTCTGATGAATCACCGTTGTTGTTTAAAAACGTGTTAACTTTGTGTTTTGGCGGAATTTTAGTTCACTTGTGACACCATGTTATGTACTGTATCACCATATTATGTACTGTATCACCATATTATGTACTGTATCACCATGTTATGTACTGTATCACCTTGTAATGTATTGTATCACCGTGTTATGTACTGTATCACCATATTATGTACTGTATCACCATGTTATGTACTGTATCACCATGTTATGTACTGTATCACCATGTTATGTACTGTATCACCATATTATGTACTGTATCACATGTTATGTACTGTATCACCGTGTTATGTACTGTATCACCATGTTATGTACTGTATCACCGTGTTATGTACTGTATCACCATGTTATGTACTGTATCACCATGTTATGTACTGTATCACCATATTATGTACTGTATCA
>JAOTRI020125354.1:0-11804 GCA_028564885.2 Zoanthus sanctaehelenae
AAATAAAATTTAGAACATAATTATGAATCCAAGCATTATGTAGCCCGAGTAAACGCGTGTATACGCGTCTAGTTTTACATTTTTTAGGGTTCATTCGAAAATGTTTATGCTTTGATATTTTTAGTGTATTTTTTCTCATTTCTCAATGAGCATCGTTACTCTTCTTACCTCAAAGTATCACTTCTCAAGATCAAAACTCAGTTAAACCAGTTTTCAATGTTTGCACTCCATACTAACCAGTTTTTAAAAACTGCAATACTTTATTTACTGTTCTAGACAAAAAACACATGTGTTTTATACAGTTTGTTCTGGACTAAACACTCTGAAAACCATACATGGGCCAAATGGAGGCACACACTATTATAGTAGTCAATTATAGATAAGTCTGCCAGGCTGTCATTTGTGAGGCAATTTTTAAAAAAGACACTGTCACTATACCAAATGTACACAAGTTTTGTCAAATTAAAGGCAAAATTATGTTATGTTTTTGAAGAGAAGTTAAAGTACAGGCCATGCCATTTAATATTCATCAACCCTGTGGATGAGGTACTTTTTATGAATTCAGTAATTTTCAAGAACCCCGGCCTCGGTAAAATAGTTGAAGTTGTGAATGACAGAAATTCTATGCATGTAGATGAAGCCTTGGGTAAAAAGTAGAAATTTTAGATATTACCCCTTCTATCCTCTAAAAAAGAGAGTCAAACACAGTATCCCCTGAGAAGTTATTAGAGTAACCATATACCTGCTGTTAAACTTATCTATAGCCGGGTGTGGATATGAATGGAATGGCCCTTAAAGACATTTCCACGTTCTTTTGTGCAGGGAAAAGAACAGTCGATCAATTACTATTATGTAAAGACATGAATCGTGTACTTACCATATGATTGTGAGCGTCCGGATGAAGACGGTCCGTAACTTTTACAACTCCGCCTGCTGAAAATGCAAGAACCAAAAATGCTGACACCATAACTTGGGAAGCATTGGCCATGATTTTATATGGCTAACGCAGTACTGAACTTTTTTACGTTATGCCGCGAAAACATTCCCCCAAAATGCATCGGGGCCCTGAGCGTTCTGCTTGTTTATTTGACAGGGAGCCCAGTCTAGATGAGAAATACAGGCGGCTAAATCAAACAGTTCGAAAAGATTAAAATTGCGTCATGCGTACTAGATTTCCAACGATTTTTCTTGATCTTAATTAAATTTACCTTTCCGTTTTGACAGATAGACCCCAAAATATGCATCAGTGCCAGTGGGGTAGAGGGATGGGCATCGGCTTCCCAAAAATCATGTTGAAGCTCTTAATTATTTACGAATGTGATCCTTGCATGGACCAAAATCTACAAATACCGGCAGAGGACATTTGGGTGCCAAGGACGCAATAAAACTTGTTTACTTCCGTGTTTTAAAACTCCTTGGGAACGATATCTCTCACACAACTTGTATTCTTTAGTTTTATAGACTAGAACATTGGGCAGTACAGTAGATTTGTAGGATAACACACTGGCCTGAACACAGTAGAAAGTATCAGACCTAGACTCATGAAATAAAAGAGGGTGTTATCCTCTAAATGACACAGTGCCCGTTTCATTATGTTTCATATGGAAGAGATTCGTGTACGAAATTGTAATTGGGGCATCAAACGTCGCTTGAGAAAAAACCACAATTTACGTCTCAAAATGCAAGAAATAGCGTCTCCCAGCTAGGCCGCTCGCTCTCCCCCACCCCTCCCCCCTCCCAATCACAATTTGCTGCCGCTTCCGGGCTCTGTCCCTATTTTCTACATAAATATTTCGTCCGGAAAATATAACTTTGAGAAGAGATAATTAAGAGCCTTTTTAGTGAACAATTCTAGAGAAAAAATATTTTGTGTTCCGTTGAAAAAGAGAAATAGACACTAACGTTTCGGTCCGGGATTTTTTTTGCAAGGGTAGCACTTCCAAACCTGACAAACAATAATTGCGCCTATGCAAAAATACCCAGGGGAAAACACTAGGATTGAGAAATGATGTGATTGAGATCCGATTTGAAAAAGACACCGTTACTACTGTCTGTTTCTGTTTTATATATACAAGTTATAAAGCCATAATGCTTGATGAGAAAACTTCGTAGTTCTGAAAAAATAAACCCGGAGGCTAAAAGCCGCCAAATGAAAAAGTCATTCGCAAGAGCTGGTGCGAGGATCTTGAACAGCATTCCCAAAGATGTACGCTTAATTCCAAAGCAAAATTTTAAAAAATTAATTCGTCAAAAACAGCTAGATATTTTAGTATGGAAGGATAATTATGTCAGTACCCCAACTTTAATTGATATTTTCCCTAAGTTTTAGGTTTTTTTTTTCTTTATTATTTTTCCCCTTCTCCTTGCCTAATTTTTTTTCTTGTCGGCGCATTTGTCTTTGTTAACGTTATAAAAAGAGTTTTAATAAGTAACCGTGATGGTCATCACAACAGCACAACTTTTTCAGGTACGCGACATTTGCTAAAAGTTTAATTCTGCTTGGCCTACGTGAAGCAAGAAATTAAGTCTCTTAAGTTGCGAACACACGTTGCTCCATTTTATGCAACATTGCGCACAGCTAAACTTTTTGGAGGTGGACACACGGCAGGGTCGTAGCCAGGAGCTGAAATATTTGAAGGCCCATAGGCACTTTTTTTTGTATTCTTTTTCTTCTTTTTCTTTTTTTTATAGCGCCTTAATTCAAAGAAATCAAGTCTTTATTTCCAGTACAGTTATAGTCGTATAGGAGTCAATCTTCCAGTAATTGTACAAAAGCTGGGAAGACTGTTTTGTTAATTATTATAACATTCTAAGGCGCTTCACAATCTATAAAAATGTTATTACAATGCTATATAAAAATATAAATGAAAATTATTATCTATAATTAAACAAAATAGCATATCTAAAATATTATAAAAGTATATAAAACGAATAAAATGTTTTCTTAAAAAGGTGGGTCTTAAGTACTTGTATAAAAAAGCTAATACTATCACATGTTCTAAGTGATAAAGGCAGAGAATTCCAAATCCTAGGGCCTGCGTATACA
Organism: Zoanthus sanctaehelenae; assembly: GCA_028564885.2. Lineage (NCBI taxonomy): Eukaryota > Metazoa > Cnidaria > Anthozoa > Zoantharia > Zoanthidae > Zoanthus > Zoanthus sanctaehelenae. The sequence continues at coordinate 3,047 of JAOTRI020125354.1, forward strand.
AATGCACGCTCACCAATGGTCTTGCACTTTACACAAGGAACTTGCAAAAAATTTCCAGAATCAGACCTCAGATTATACCTGATAACAGGTTTAGCATTAATGAACTCCATGATATACCCTGGCGATAATAGCAGCAGCATTAAATACTTTTTGTAAGCGGTCATACTGATATCGAGGAAAACCATACAAGAGAGATGATGTTACAAAAGAATGAATCTTATTTTTCCTTGTCAAAATATTTTGAAGGCCCGGGCCTGCAGGACTATGGGATGGCTACGCCACTGCACGGTGCAACAAAATCACGCAACATTGCTCATAACAGCGCGGCGTGCTTATCGCGCATCACAGCAATCACAATGGCGTCCAACAAGACTCGTTTAAAAAAGAAAACTTGTTGCATGCGCGCAATGTTGTACGAGTAGAGCGCGGTTCAACTTCCATTTTGTTGTGTTCAGTAATGTTTCATGCAACAAAATTCATCGGTGGACGTGTAATGTTGAGCCTTTACGTTTTGCGTGCACTCTTTTTCTCGCTTGGCCAAGCCCTAGATTCCTAGATATTTTATCAAATTCGCCAGTATCAGGAAGCAACTATCCGTATGAAGAAGGCTCCCAGATCTCCCGGGAGACTTTGGATATCTGTCACCATTAGTCATAACCATCCATTTCTGATTCCAGTGATGTCATTATGAAGAGATTGATTCTCACTGCGGTATTGCTTTGTGCGGGATATTAATTTTGTCATTCAACGGGAAAAAATTGTTGTCCATGAAATGGAGTATGGAATAAAGTGAATTGAACCGGGCAAGCAAAGAATTTCGGAGGGACTTTTTTCCGTTGAATTGATTTGACCGCTTTCCTATATCTAAGACAACTCGTCGCTCTTATTACAGGTCTTTAATCTCGAAGGGAGAGGGGGTTAGAGAAGAGCTATTATTTGCATATGTTTTTTCCAGCATTAAAGGAGTCAGTTTGGGAAATCCAGGAGTAGTGAGAATCATGTTATAAGAAAGTCAAGCTGAAACTTTTTTATTAAATGCATAAAATATTTTAGTTTTGCAACCCTAAAACAGCATAAATAACACGAGATAAGTACTAAGCTTTCAAGCTTTAGATAAAATATGATAAATGCTAAAATTGCTATGTTAACTTAATACAAGCAAATACAAATAGAAAACATTGAAAATTATATTTCTTCTGCTAGTACTAGATAAGTTAGCAAATAAAACAGCACTCTATATGTTGGTTTGATCTTGCTGTTGATTTATTTTTGAAAATTAAACTATTATTATATGATGAACGAAATGATGAACCTTTTTCATGGCTACATCCCAGAAATCACTTTCTTTGAACAATTCTTCCCTGTATATATAATTCAATTAAAATTACAACTTTCCTGTTCTAAAAAAGCTGGACATTCTAATATTTGCCACAATATTTAACCAAAGTCAAAAGATTAACTTATTAAGCTTCTACAAAAGCAACTAAAACCTGCTAGCTAGAATATAATTTTAGTAAGTATGATATTAAAACTCACTAAATCTATTAACCTGAGAGATAAAAATTCTTGTAATGATATTAAAACTCGTGATCTCTATTCTAAAGACAACCTTTTCTATTATTTACAGAAAAATTATTTTTCGTCATTCCTGAGATACAACTCATTAAACCGTATAGCTTAGTAGTTACAGTAATGAGCATTATAAAAGGCAATACAATACACATTAAGTTTTATAGACTAAAAAAACTGTAGGCTGTACCCTTGTTAATCACAAATTTACAGTTACAGCATCTATTTATACTAATATCAATGACGATTATTTTCCACTTCAATTAGTTCAACACAGTTAAAACAAATTTTTTATATAAGTCCTAGTTTAGAGGTTAAAAAACATTGTAAAAAACAAACAGAAATTTAACTAAAAGTTGTTTACTGTGCTTGTTCTAGTAACGAGATTGACTAAAAGTCATTACCTGGTTTACTGCAATGGTAACCATTAAACTTTACAAGATTTTGAGCAGTTTTACAGGTACAGTTTTATTAGCAGTTTGCACATTTCAAAACTTATACACTATAAATAAAACAAAGTCTAGGCCAGACTCACTTCATTTTACTACATAACATATTTTTTATGTCTACAGTAAAAATAAGTTGAGCACTCAGAAAATATTCTATTTCCTTTCCCCTTTTATAAAATATATAATTATTATCCAATCGTTTATAAACTTGAAAATCAACTTCATTAATTCTAGTGTTTTAAAAGAAATAAAATATGCTAGCCAGCAAAGTATAATTTGTCCTTTCAAGTTTTCCTTTTTCACGAAGTTTGTGTTTCAGTCAAGTTAAAAAATTATCTTCTCATTTCTAAAGGGAACCTTGGCTGTCTAATGATATTAATCCCAATCAGAATTTTCCAAAACTTGTGTCCACATCAACAGCTCTATCTAGAGCTCTATAAAAATCATGTCAAGTGATTTGTTTTTACCATTGGATTTCTTGCAGGACAGCATTTTCAAATGTAACATGTATGAGTTGTAGTTTCATTCTCTACTCTTGATAAAAATAAAAGAAACAAAGGAGGAGAGTCTGGCACTGCATTGAAACTTACAAGATGGTGGCCTGCAAGAAATTTACTGTAGTAATCAAAACAAATCACTTGAATTACATGTAGAGAGTTGACAGTTCTTTATTTCTTTGTTTATCACAATAGGTCTACAGACAGGTGTCCCCTGCAAATAGCAAATTTAAACACATCTGGGGAAACAGATGTGATTACATATCAATTATATCTGAAATGCTGATGTCAACAAAAATTAAAGAAAACTCTTATTTCAGAATGATAATGTCAGACAACTGAGGTTCTCTTAAAAAATGAAGCTGTTAATACACCAGAAATGCAATCCTTCTAAAAAATTTTCAAAGTCTCACCATCTGATGATCAAAAATCAAAGATTAGCATTTTGTCTATAAAACTCTAACAACTCATTCTAATTAGCAAATGAGTTGAGGAGAATCTAAACTTTCAAGGAACACTTCCCAGTTTATTTTTAAAAATTGATAAAATGAATATTAAAACATATCTTAAAAGTTTCCTGTTTTGGAAACATTAAACATTCAAATCTTTGCTATATTGAAACAACCAGAAACTTTCTAGTTGGTAAAGCACGGTTGTCTGTTTTTAACCAAATGCCACTAATTTAACCACTGTCGTCTTCACCATTATGTGATTCGTAGAGTGTTTGATTTCTTCTAACCAACTTGAAAGTTTTCTTTGGTGGTTCTAGATCAACGATTTCTGTTGTGCCTTGTAATGAGTCAGTTGCTTGAGCAAGATTACTGATGCCTGTTTCATGTGACACATTATCACTATTATTCATGTCATCACTGGCAGGTCTTCTTTTGTAAGCTTTAATGTCAGCATGATCCATTTGATCTACATCATCCTCTTCATCATTTATATCAATCTCATCTGAATTTCCTAAAGGTGACTTGATGGCCCCATTACCTGATTCATCATCATTAACATCATCACCTAAATCAATCTCATCAGGATTGCTAGCAGTAATTTTCTTAGAAACTGCTTCCAAAGCAAATGGATTATTCATTCCACCAAGCATTTTGCAAAACTGAATAGTTTGTGAATTAACATGCTTTTTGGGAATTGTGCACTTCTTTGGTTGGGAAGGATCATATGATGAAACTGTTTTAACGAAATTCTCAGGAATTTTTAGCTCATTGCTCAGCATTCTTAGCATCTCCTGAACTTGATCACTATTTGGTTTATATATTTCAGTCTCATCTGATGACAATGGTAGATTAGTGAAATTTTGTGAAACATTAATTAATTCATTTGTAAGCCTTGTTATTGACAACCATTCAGCATCGTAATGAAGTTCCATTGGTCCTTTGGCAGAGCCAAGATCAAGAACCTGCAGAAAATCTCTTTTCGGAAGACACTTGTCTAGAGCTAAAAATTTTGTAACCTTGTTTTCACCATTATCATTGACTCCATGTGGCACCAAAGCTGGAAATTTTACATGAAGATGTGCTGAAAACCAATATTCTGGTTGTAAAACTTCTAAAAGTTCAGCAGCTGGCGGACTGCCTAGAGTGTTTGATTCGATTTCCTTCTTAAGAAAGCTTTTATACCTGTATAATTTTTGGACATTTCCGTGATGGTAAATCCCATGCGGCCAGTCATGTGACAACATGATATCAAGCGGTTGACTCAGCAGTTTCAATTTAAAAACATCAATGTTTCTGATGTGATACGCACTTCTTATGGAGCTACCATCATATGGAGGGCATTCAAAGTGACCCTTAAGATAATCGTGTTTCTTATAAATACCAGAAAGTCCAGCGATGCGATAACCGCCAAAAGTCACAACACCGGAATACCCGAGGTAGTAAATATTTGGTGCGACCCAGCCACCATAAGGAAGCTCCCATAGATGGTTTGAAGCCTCGTGATTTCCACCAATAAAAACAGTGGGAACTGGCGCTTTCTTCTCACCAGAGTAATATTTGTAGAAAGTCTGCATCTGACGATACTTTGGTGGGACAGCCATACACTGTAAATCGGTTTCGTTTCTTACGGCTTGAAAATCTCCGCAACAGAGAAGAAGATCGATTTTGATGCTTTCTTTTTTCTCCAAAAGCTGAAGAGTTTCGTAAATTTTATCAAGTTCGCCATGACAACATCCTTCCACCGCGATCTTCATGTTCGTCCGCTTTTTAACGATCTTCAACATCTAAAAGTGAACAAAAGTGAAGATAAACGAACGCCATTGTTTTGAGCCCGCGGTATTAATTCTAGTTTAGCGCATGCTTAGTCGTTAAAACGTATTTCAAAATGGCGCAGGTTAGTTGTAGTGATGAAATTGTACATTGCGTTTTTTCTGGCATTTTATCTTTGTAATTTCCAAATTTCACGAAAACTAGAGTTTTTGTTTCTCTGTTTAAAATAAATGTTTCGTAATTTCTTTTTTGAATAGGCGTCCACATCTAAATATGTCTGTCTAAACTGTCGAAATCTAGCCCGGCTGACATTTTTTCCCGTTACTGCACGTGTGTACCGATATGGGTACGAGTTGCCAACGAGTTGCAAAATTTTGCCGCAGCATTCCAAATATATACAGCAGGTAAGTAACGAATTTTTTTCAGCGAGTTGTGCAAAACGTGGGAGAAATTTTTCCAATGTATTTCCAAGTTAAGACAGTGATAAATCGCTGCTCGCAGTTAGCTACAGATATTAAACTAGCTAGGCGAGCATTGGCTTGACGCATAAAATTACTTAGGGGATAATTTCCGTATTGGGGTGGATTTATAGATCTATATGCATGCAGTTTCATCACGTATATGCGGGGCCTACTATTGTTTAATCATACAAACTAAACCTTACCCAGAACTTAACTTTACTCTAGTTATACGCTATGAAATTACTGTAAAAGTTAAGATCTGAGTAAGAGATAGTTTGCTTAAGCCGTGTAATACACTGTGATAAAACATGACAGGCCTTTGAGAACACGAGGGAAGTGTAGAAATCACAATCTGCAGACTTGTGTTCTTCTTTAATCATAATGTTCTTGGCTAAAGTAGAGAATACCCGTCTGCACAAAATATGTTATAAAAATGCTGCTACCGCAGTCCCGCATTCCAAGATAACAAACAAGTCATACCACAGGTTTCCCAAAACTACAGTTTCGCCATTACTGTGGGACTGCGGGAGCACTAAGTTACATAGCTTACGTCATTGATTCACTGTGGGACTACAGGACTGCTGGAGCACTAAGTTACATAGCTTACGTCATTGATTCACTGTGGGACTACGGGACTGCTGGAGCACTAAGTTACATAGCTTACGTCATTGATTCACTGTGAGACTACGGGACTGCTGGAGCACTAAGTTACATAGTTTACGTCATTGATTCACTGTGGGACTACGGGACTGCGGTATTCATACTTGCGTCGTTCTCAAAAGATTAAAGTATCCCTATCTACCCATAAATCATTGCGCTAACCACGGGACTGCGGAGTACGGGCCATGCCGTTTTAAGCAGAATAAATATGGACAGGTATTCTCTACTAGCTCCAGATAAAATTGCTGAAAATGTCAGTGAATCACTCTCGTCCATAACCCTAATCAGTAATTTTCTATTCCAAATTCCATTCCAATACAATACAAATGCAAATACGCTCACTTAAGCGACCCTCGATCAGCCAATTCTACTGGCTAAAATAATTGAAGGCGAGGGTCAACACACAGGTCTCCCAGCATAAGGTGCGGTATATTTGAAAGACATCTTCTGTATCATGTAAAAGTGTTTGATAAACAGTTATTGACTGAGACCGAGGGAAACAGTATGTTTTGTGGTCCGGAGACCATGTTCTCCGGGGCAGAGGTTGTGAGAAGTGTTAATGTTACATTATTGCATGCCAGTCTTATTATAAGAATATGGCAACACTATTAAGATTTTCCGACAAGCATTGGTTTGAAATGTTGTTAACGTTTCTATCTATCACTGGATATGATTGGTCAATCAATCATTAGACTAACATCAGTAACAATTAGCACGTTCGTCTTTTTTTTAAATCCTTCTTGTTGTTTTCTATATTGTTATTCATTGTTAACTTTCTTTATATTAAAAGCATTCATTATCTACATTGTATATTGTGTTAGGATTATGTTACATATTTAGGGAGGTGTCTAGAAAGACCTAAAACCTAAGACCCCAAATATAATACCTGTTTATAACTCTCCTATCGAAGGCAGGGAAAGTTAAGACATGTCACAGTTGTTGCTCAGACACCAACTAACGCAAACCGGAAATGGATTGAAAAGAAAGCAGATCTTCGTTTTGTAGTTTGAACTGGCCTAATCTACAAACCGAACTGACCCCATTCAGTCCATTAATTTTGCGTTATTTGATGCCTGAGCAACAACTTTGAACCGGTTTTATCGTCTCTGATTTGAAAGAAAAATAAAGAAAGTAGGCCTTCGTTTCAGTGTAGTTTGACCCGGGGAAAGTGGTTTGTTCTCCGAAATATTGAGATCATCTGATCTATTTTGAACAATTGAGTGCGCGGATTTTTAACAGTGAGTGAAGTTTGCCTATTAATTATGATTATTCGGCCTTGTAAATTGTATTGGATAATCCATGATATAGAACATGGCATTTAGACTGGTGCTAACTTAAGAATTGTACAAAATTACTTTTGTAGGGCAATCCTGTGATATCCGTAATTTTCACGCGTACGTATTCAAGGGAGGTAGCCTAATAGCGTGCATGAGTGAACCAGAACTAAGAAAGAATTGCACAATAGAAGATTTTTTCCTTTAAAAGAAATAATTGAAGATACAGATTAACTAGTAGGCGATCACTTTTTTATATCTTTAAAACAATGCATGTTTATCCAACACAGTACCAAACGCAAAAAGAGTACGTTTCAAGAATTACTTTGTAGACAGGCAAGCGCTCAAGGCTAGTTTTCACAAGCAACGCAGGCGGAGTCGTAAAAGCGCTTACGATCTAGTGAAAATCAAAGATCGACCTCGCCTGATAAAATTGGAGTCCAAACAATCAGGACGTTTCACAGTTTCATTCTCGCTAGATCGTATTGCTGCAAGCTCTTAATTACAGCTCCGACTCTGCCGCAAGGGAAAAACAGCCTTAAAAGTTAGCTGAATGTGCTCTCTCTACGACGATGATCAAACTTTCAACGTTGAAAGTTATAGGTTAACCTATATAGAGAGCTGATTTAGCCACGTGTTTCATGCAGTCCCTCATAAAATGTTTTTAAATTTTATTATTACACGTATTAAGTTTCACTAGGCTTGGTCACGGTAGCGCTGGGTTCTGATCGCTACATTTAAATGCGCTAGCTATCATTTCCCGAAGAGCACACAAAAATCGTGTGACAAGACAAAATCAGCTAAACATAAATTCAGGCAATCGTCGAACGCAACAGATTCCACATGTGAAAATCGAAACCGTTGGAATATTCAAAATCTGTCTTATCGGGAGCCCATAAGTGGGACCGGGAGCGAGCAACTCCCATAATACACCTATGTCATGGCGTTTTCGCGAACTAGTTTATTTTTAGATCGCTTTTAGGAGAAAATCTCAATAAGAATCAGACAAGTGATTAACAGTGATGTAATTGATCAAGTTTGGACGCATATGATTGGATTGAATTCCTAATAACTGAACTAAAAATAGGCGCTTGTAAAGCGCATGTGTCTACGTACTGCCACACTAGCGATAGACAAAGTTTCGTAATTTAGTAGGAGTCAACTTAGAATGTGCAATTTTCAACGTCAAATAAGTCAAGAACATATTTTTTTGAGGTCAGAACAGTAAATTGACCGCATTGTGTCAACATGCGAACTGGAGATTTATTTTTATTTATGTTGTTGTGTTAACCACAACAATCAGGCCACGTGAATGGCATCACTAAATATAATTCAACTGTTAAAATATTAGGGGAAAACTAAAACACTTCCCAGGTACTTAAGTTAAGAAGAAACTTTAAATTAGTTCAAGCTTTTCATTTAAAAAAAACTTTGGAAAGATTTAGCAAACAAACTATCTCGATTGGACGTCAGATGAAGAGTGGTTATTTCAGCTGACGCGTAACAATCATAAACTTAAACAGCTCAGTTCAGCGGTCCCAGCTGCACAAATAACTCAAATTACCCAATGAAAGTACTCTTTGTATCTAAGTGTTAGTAACGTGATTCTTTAATTTAGAGTGAGGT
>JAOTRI020125364.1:0-11804 GCA_028564885.2 Zoanthus sanctaehelenae
CTAGAAAAATTGCCATCCTATCCAACCTTTAAACTATCGAACGCACTTCACTAATCTATGATTACTGCTAGTAATAATCTAAATTTGAAGCCAATCAGATTACGCGTAATTTCAATTCAGGGTTATTTTTTAAGCTCAATGGCATATAATGATATATAAACTTACCACAACTTACAAGGACAGCAATAAAAAATATAACAATCTGATCAATAAACGTATTAAGTCGGTAACTGTTTTGTTCTAAAAAGTATAATAAATCCAAAAAATAATTTTAAAGAATAAGAATTCAGATTTTTTCATCCCTACATTGCCGTTTTAGTACAACATGCAACAACTTGTACGCATCCCCAGTCCGCGGTTATGAGCGCGCGCAAGAAACTAGCAATCTGGGTACTAGATAAACTGGTGCCCATTTTCCCCCGATGTTTTCTGTGGGTTGACCGGCATCAGAAAAACTAACAACTGCTTGAAACAAAACAAAGTTTTCTGCAAGAAAGAAAATGACAGAAGTGAAGAAAAAGGTTTGTTTGATAGTGATCGATGGATGGGGTGTATCTGAAGCTAAAGATGGTAAGATATATTTTTAGCTTTGTTGATCGTGTTCCTCTGCACGAATTCACAAAACGTTCTGTCAAAATACACTAATATAAAGTTAAAGAATTTTCTCCGGCTTTTCATGAGTAGTTCAAATAATTACCGTATTGAATATAATTAACTTAAACATTTGCCGAAGACATAACCAGAAAAAAAATTCTTGTTTTATTTCTAGCAGATCTTTCTAGCAGACTCCGTTGAAATATATAATTATCGTACAATAATGTTTGATGAAGGTCACAAATTTTTATATTAATTTGATTTATAACTATAAACTAATATTATTTTTATTTTAACACGATGGGCATTTAAGAGTAGTGTGTATGTCTTTGTGGGGTATGTGCCACTGTTCAGGGAATGGGTTTTTAGACCATCAAGTCTAGAACAGTGTACATAAATCACAGGAATCTAGGTATAGTCATAGAACAGGGTAAAAAAATTGAGCTTAACTACAGAATACCCCTCAACTGTCGATAATTAACGAATGGACTATTCAAAGTCGTAGTCCATGAGGCCGAGAGGTCTAATTGTTTTAGTATCATCTAACTAGTTGGACAGAAAAAGCAATAAACGGCAAAAAAGAAAAAAGAAGCAATAACCGGTTTTCAAAACCGGCGAATTTTGCTACTCGATGACTATTACTAATAGACCACCAGTAGCGTAGCCAATCGAAATGCAGGATTTGCATTAGTCCACTAGTTGGGTGATACTAATGGTGGATATTTACCGAGCTGCAAAGATAAACATCCTAAACATCCTCTTTCATTGACACCGAGGTGAATAATTGTTTTAGTATATACCACACCAACCAATTAACTTGCAGACCAAAGAGTAACCGTAGCGAAAGGGGAAGCCATTTTGTTTTTCTTCTGCTTCTAGGTGAATTGTACTTAACGAATCACACCTCACAGCTAACCAATCAGCTTGCACAAAAAGTACTATTCAGTTGTGTGGTATATACTAAAAATCGTAATTGTTATTAATATAATGTTCATTAATGTTATATGTGTATAATATCTTTACAGGGGGTATGGGGGTGAGTTTGCCCCTGGCATCCAGCAGTCTGAGGTTCGGTTTGTTCCTCGGTTTTCCGCGTTCACATACTCGACTCTTAGCACTGTGAAACACTTACTTCCTGTAACTCCGACCTTCTCAAGCTCTTGTATTTGATTTTTTATTAATATTTACTATTGCATTTTCCAGACACCAAAGAGTTCACAGATGGACTGTGTACAAGCTGTGCAACCAAGTATTACACCATCATTGCGTTCTGCCAACAAACAACGCAACCGCAGCATAACAGATGTTGTGTACACAGCAGTACAGCCATCTAAAACCCCCTCACTTCGCTCACCATCAACAATAGTGACTCAAGAGTTAAATGACGAAAGTTTTGTCAACGGCAGTTTCAAGCTGGAGCTTATCGATTCACCTGTACTTGTTACTGAAGCAGTAAAACAGACAAGAGCTCCGTCACTTCGGTCACCTGCACAACTAACTATTTCCAAGAGTCCTGTGGGAAAGTCATCCAAGCGCGACAGTGTTAAATCTTATGGACTTTCACAGCTCATGCATACTCCAAAGATGAAAAACACTGCTGTTGATTCTGCAGATAACTTTGAACCAGAACTATTCAAATCGCCCGAGTTCGTACTCTCTCCAACTGAGATTTCTCCGCCCAAATCAAGAGCATCTCACCGTTGTAATGAATCTACACCTCCCAACGAACAAGCTGGGACCAGAGAGAAAACGATTGCCAGACCAACGCGACGTTTAACTCGACAAGCAGCATTAACAGATGCCGCCTCAGTTGTTAGTTCACACTCTCAGTTAAAGGCATCGCCAAAAGCGCCTGATGGGGGCGAAAAAATTGTGAACTCTCGCACCAGTAAAAGAAAAGTAGTGGAAAAAGAAGATTCCTGTTCAGAGAAATCTGGTAATGGGGAAGTACCTGTTTTAACAAAAACTAGCAGAAAGACAACCTCGATCACTACAAACGAAAATCACAAAGAGCTCGATTTTAAGGAAGAACGCTCTACAAGGGGAAAATCTTCCAGAAAAATGCCATCACCTGTTCAAAAACGTGAAACCAGTTCTCGCACTACTCGGTCTAAACGGATCGTTCCTGACGATACTCCTGTGACTTTACCTAAACCAAAGAGAGCCAAGCGAAATCAAGCGGCATCAGCTGACCTACGAGAATGCGACCTGTTTAAAACTCCACAGAGAAGAGGAAGATCAGCCAGTAAAGCTGGGGTTGTAGCTGGTGTCCTCGAAACTCCAAAAACTTTGGAGTTCGAAAGAACCCAGTTGGAGCCAATTCCAGAACTACCTACGCCAATGAAGACACCGAATGTTACTGAAGTGAATCCGCCACTCACATCGACAAAGAAGATTCGTGGTAGCAAAAGAAAAACAGAAGATTCACCCGCTGACACCTCATCTCTAACTCGCCGTAATACACGAAAAAATCCAACGATCCGGGAAACGCCAACAACAAGAAAGGCAACAAGAGCAACTAGGTCAACCAAGAGATCTGCTGAAATAGTTGAAAGTAAGGAGACTGTTTCTGAAGATGTTACAGTGGAGCTAATTTCGAAAACTCAGATTTCACGTAAACGAAAAGTTAACGAGTTGCAAATGAAGGAAAAAAGTCCTCCTCGTAAAAGTCGTCGGGTCACCTCCAAGCAGATGTCAGTTTTGCAAACAGAAGAGGAAAACCCAATGCCACGTGAAACTCCTGGCACTATCAGCAAACATCCTATGCCCTCTCCCGCAAAAGAACCTGAGCAAGTGCCTCACAAAGGTCGACGTGCTGGCGTCATACAACCAGAGCTCTCCCCTGTAAAAGAACCGCAACAAGTTACTCGTAAGAGTCGGCGTGTTGCCGTCAAGCAGCCGAAGCCCTCCCCTGTAAAAAATGCTGAACAAATCACTCGCAAAGGTCGTGCTTTCGTCAAAAAGACTGAGCCCTCGCCTGTTAAAGAATCTGAACCAGTCACTCGCAAGGGTCGTTGTGCTGCTGTCAAACAGACTGAGCCCTCGCCTGTTAAAGAATCCGAATCATTTACTCGCAGGGGTCGTCATGCTTCCGTCAAAAAGACTGAGCCCTCGCCTGTTAAAGAATCTAAACCAGTCACTCGCAAGGGTCGTCGTGCTGCTGTCAAACAGACTGAGCCCTCGCCTGTTAAAGAATCCGAACCAGTCACTCGCAAGGGTCGTCGTGCTGCCGTCAAACAGACTGAGCCTTCCCCTGTTAAAAAATCTGAACCAGTCACTCGCAAGAGTCAACGTGCTGCGTTCAAACAACGCGAGCCTTCCCCTGTTAAAGAATCTGAACCAGTCACTCGCAAAAGTCAACGTGTTGCGTCCAAACAGGCTGAGCCTTCCCCTGTTAAAAAATCTGAACCAGTCACTCGCAAGAGTCAATGTGCTACGTCCAATCAACGCGAGCCTTTCATTGTTAAGGAATCCGAACCAGTCACTCGGAAGAGTCGACGTGCTGCGTCCAAACAGGCTGAGCCCTTCCCTGTTAATGAATCTGAACCAATCACTCGCAAGAGTCAACGTCCTGCGTCCAAACAACCCCAGTCATCCCCTGTTAAAGAATCTGAACCAGTCACTCGCAAGGGTCGTCATGCATCCGTCAAAAAGACTGAGCCCTCCCCGGTAAAAGAGTCCAAACCAGTCACTCGCAAAGGTCGTCTTGCTGTCGTCAAACAGACTGAGCCTTCCCCTGTTAAAGGATCTGAACCAGTAACTCGCAAGAGTCGACGCGCTGCCGCCAAACAAACATTGACACAAGTCTCCGCTTCTCGAAAAACACGGAGTAAAGCTTCAAATTAAAACTCCAAGGTCAACAAGAAAAGTTTAATTCTGCTGAAAGCGAACAGAGATCTCGTTTGAAAGCTACCAGACAGAATTAATCATTAACAAGTTCCATAGAAGTTCGACAGATTAGCTTCGTAAATATTATTAACCATATCATCATTAACTTATCGTTGAAATCTCATAACATATAGTGAGCCAATAATGTTGAAATGTCTAGTAATTAATGCAAGGTAATTGCAGTTTTAGCATCACGAATATTATTTTAAACAGTCGTTGGCCTCTATCCGACAAGCTAGTTTAGATTTACCGTTTTAAGTTGAAGTTTTTTTAGTCTGTTATTCAACAGAGCCACGTCTATGAAGATTGTTGTACAGACAACAATTATAGTTGTATATAGTTTTCATCAATCATTTTTATAGTTTTTTCGTTAGTTTCTTAAACCTTTTACTAAAGCCAGGAATGTAATATACTTACCATCTTAAACGTTTGAACAATGTAACTATTTTTACCCCTTTTATGTATCAGCTCACTCTTGTATGATTTACGTCTTATTTCTCCATATTATATGATTTGACATTCTTAAGCCTGGTTCACACAGGCACGTGCAAACAATCTCCTCACACTCATGAAATAAGTACAAGAAAATGAAAAGTAAATTAGACAGGTGAAATAAGAAAAATAAATACAAGTATAAGCGCAAAAGGAAATGAAAAGGTTTCTTTTCCTTGTGCCTCATTCACGTATGTTCACTTAGGGGTTTATTTGTGTGTATGCTTGTGTTTATTGTTATCTCACAAGTCGGAACCAGGCTTAAAGAATCTTTTTGAAAATCCAAATAATCTGAGTTCGTATTTTAACCACTTGTTTTTATCATATAATGGAAAACGACCTTAATATAGAAGTAACTGCATGCGGCAACACTCGTACTCGCCCGATGTAAATATTATAATGGGCTAATAAATATTTTTACACAAACTGTGGAGTGCTATGGTGTATTTTAGTTTAATGGTTTTTTATAGAACTCTTTTTGAAGAGGTAAAGTGTTGAAAATATTTTTACAGAAATGCAGCTGAGACGTACGTGTTTAAAAACCTAATATCAGCGTACTTTGAAATGTTATGCTAATCGTGTTTGAGCTGAAGATTTTATGCAATAAAATTGTTCTCAAAAAATTATGGGGAAGGCTCTGTTACGTTCCCTTGGCTCCGCCCTCCTAGAATACCTGTCTATATATAATGCGTTGATCAAAAGCAATTTTGATATAATATTGTTCAAAGGACGTTTTGTATGTTCGACGTTTAGCGAACTAGAAATATCTTTGAAGTTGCTGGTAAATATGAATGTATCTTTTTATTGTCCGGTAGAGGATATTACCGGTGGATACTAACATATGAAGTTTAGCTTCGAGTGAAAAAGAAAATAACTAATGTACTAGTACTTTATCATTTGTTTTCATCTAATGTTTTTTGTTCCTATTATTAATTCTTATTTTACACCTTTTAACTTTTATGTACGAATTCTAGTATATTTTTTACTTGTGAAAGGTATTAGTGTGATAACCGAAAGCTCGTGTTTTTAGAATATTTTAACCACAGAACGTTTTTTTAATCATTTTACAATATTCAATGAATGAAAGGTTCGATAACTTGTAAATTATATATACATGAAAAAAATTAAAAGTGTCGGAGAAAATACAAAAGGTGACAGTTGACGCATTTGTTTTCAATTGGATTATAAAAGTCATGTGACCTGCTTCAATTTGAGGCTTCTGACAAGAAAAAGCGCCAAAACTTCATTGCAAAAACGTCTGCATCGGAGCCAACTATTGTTTAATCACAAAAACTAAACGACGTACCCATATCCTAACTTCCATTAGAAGTTACTTCGAGAAGTCACTATTTTCTTCATAATCATTCGAGTTTCGAAGGTCAACCAGACAGCAGTTTCTCAACGGTTGTTGCTTGCAATTTCGTCGCTCGATTTTCGAAACTCAACTGATGAAGAAATGAAAGAGACAGCTGCTCGCAATCTTAACTTTTTTAAAAAGTAATCTACGCTTTCTTATAAGAACCAGTAAATTTTCCTGAAGCTCATTATTCTTAATTTTTTAGCTTCAGCCTCAATTTAACTTAACTTGTTATTATTTTAACAAGCGGTCTGGTTAGTCTAGTGGGTAAGGTGGCGTTCTATCGTGAGGGAGGCTCGGGTTCAATTCCCGACAGGACCAACACTCAGGTTCTTTAAGTGATTGAGAAGAAAGTGCTGACTTTCCTCTAATATCTGCAAATGAAGACTTTCACGTCTTCTCGGATGTTTGTGTGACGTATGAAGTCGTTCTTTAATCAAAAAGCGTGATACGCGATTAAACTGCATGCATACGTAATATAAGTACTCCTCTACGAGTGGACTATTTTACTGTAAAACACTGATTATCTATGTAATAAGTACATTTATTATATTTTTATCCATAAAATATCTATATTTCTCACTTTCGTACATTTATAACATGTTATCTTCACTAATGAAAAGATTGTTAATATTGCGAATCTTGCGAGCACTTCGTTCACGGCAGCTTTGCGTTTTCATTAATCAAACCGATCATCTTCTTGTCGTAATAATATAATAAATAGAATATTGCGTGGTCACTTGGAGATACGGAATTTATCTTCGAGTGGTGAAAAGATACAATCCGTACCTCCGCGCGTCCATGTAATATCCTCTATTTATCATATAATTATCCATAAAATACTTATATTTCTCCCTTGAAAAACCTGCTATTTTCACTAGTGAAAATAACACGTTACCATGGTTACACCTTGAGTGTGCATCACGGTAGCTTTGCGATCCATTCAACATGGCTGCAAAGTATTTTATGGATAATTATATGATAAACAGAATATTACATGGTCGCTTGGAGATACGGATTTTTTCTTCTTGTATTGAAGATATCTCACTCGTTCGCTACCCTCACTCGAGAGGTATTTTTTCAACACTCGAAGATAAAATCCGTATCTCCGGGCGCCTATGTAATATCCTCTATATAATGCTTCATAAATTAATATATGCCCCACCATATAACGATTAATACACAGTCATAACTTGTATATTGCTCTTTAGGATTGCAAAAAGTAACAAACTGCCATTAATAAAGCGTTGTTTAAAAAAAATTGTTGTGCACAATAGGAGAAAAAGAAAAATTGGGATAAACATTTGTAAGTCTTGAGTCTGATTCATGTTTCCTACTAAACAGTTATTTGGTTTCAAACTTTTGCTTAAGGTTTCGGGAAAAATACTTCTGAAAAAATTTCTTAATCTTTTCTAGCTTACAATTTTAAAAATAATTAAAATCTAAGTCATTTTTTTAGCTTTAATTCAACTCTAAGAGCTCATTTTCGGTGTAAGAACCTATAAAGTTTTTTCTTTGAGAGAAAAACTAGTTTGAGCAGCGTCGGTGTTTCTAAATAAACTATTTCGTAATAAATATGTAAATTATAGACAGTTTAAAAGAAAGAATACTTACTGACGTTTCGCCTTTCGGACGTTAGTCCGTCGGAGTAACTTTACTCCGACGAAGGACAAACGCTCGAAACATTAAGTATCTTTCTTTTATACGATGTATAATTTACATAGTTGAAATAAGTTTTTTCTTTGTTTTTTCACTGTTACGTTCGTTCTATTGTTTTGACTTCATTGTTTTCTGTTCTACGTCACTTGTGAAGTTCACAGGTTCTTACACCGAGGCATTATATGTCACGGAAGTTAAAACAATACTATAGTCTTAGAACGAACAATAATAGCAAACAAATAAAAAAACTTCACAGATTCTTACACCGAGGATGAGCCGAAAACATTCTTCAAAATTAAAACTTAGTTTTAAAAATTTGCAGCTCAAAATTCCTCTTTTTTCCAATATAATCAGACTCCTCTCTTTGTTTTACGCGTTCAATAGCTGTAGATTCACCGAACTTGAAACGTTTTACCCGGCATTTTAGGGCAGCCGCTTCTCGCCTCGCCTCGTATATATTCCATGACTTCCATCAGTAGCACTTCAACGGATGCTAAAGATTTACACTTTAGATTGCAGGTAACTTGTCAAATACTCCTTGTATAGTTCATTACAGCTTTAGTTCCTCCAAAACTTGCCTGTTTCGCCATTTTAGCTGGAAGGAGAAGTTGTGTTGCAGCATGAATTTCCCACGAAGTCAGAGTTGTCTTCTTGCCGTAACGCGCGACAACCGATGCTTTGGCGGCAACACGCTTAAATAATTCATTGACAAGCGAGTTTATGATTGTCATAGCTCTGCCGGATATGCCAATATCGGGATGAACAATCTTGAGAACCTGATAGATGTATCTTGTGTAGTTTTCCTTTGCTAGTGTCTTTATCTTTCTCACTCGATAAACTCTCGGTGGACGTCTACTAGTTCTTTTTATCATTCTTGTTCAATTTTAAACAAAGACAAACTTCAGCTCCTAACTATTTTGCTACCGTATCGCAGTGTTTATGGCATTCTTCATCTTCTTTCATGTTTATAGAAAAACCGGTTCAGGATTGTATGTGATTGGCCAATAAAGACACGAGTGAATTTAGTATGCATGTACATGCCTCTTTTAGTCTTTATCTTTTCAAGCGAAGCAAATATGTTATTTCTATTTACACGCTATTTATAAGTATAACTTTGTTAGAACGAGGCTCAATTTCACCAAAACTTTAGGAACATGTTTGCTACAAGTACAAGCTCAGGCCGAGGCTGAAAAAAAAGAAAATGTTTCTTGATGGAACTTTACTGAATTTTGTAATTTACGTTTGCAATGTGCACATTAAAAACAAAAACTGAACCAGTTCCCATTTGTTATAATATAGCTACGATATAACGCGCGCTCTGATTGGTTCTTGCTTGCTTGTTTTGCTGCTTGTTTTGCTGTATCATAAAAGCGTTAGAGCACAAATTTCTATGACTTTATCGGCGAAATAGAGAACTTGTGATGTTGGGAGAAACACTCGAAAGATTGTAAAATCACTCGCCTGCGGCAGTTTTAACTTTTTTATCCTAACCATATCCCTATTGTTGTAATTCAGAAGCAAGCTTTGGGGTTTATAATTGATTTAGGTTTAGAGGCTAGAATGGGAATAGTTGTTTCGCTGTAAATTGCGAAGTCCAATAGTACGAACCATTAGAAACATTCAACCCTATAATATAATGCAGATGTTTCTATTGGCCTGCTTGCTTATGTCCATGGTTACACTTGTACTAATGTCAAAGTGCATACTAGCCTATGATCTTTCTTTATTAATAATGAAACAATATGCATATAATAACTTTATTAAACAGAATTTACCATTATCAATGTTAAAAAGTGATTTAAAAAACTTGAGGAAGTTTACAAAACTGGTAGAAAATAATACGTATATATGACACTATATTTAATAAAACGTTTAATTTGCGATTGTTCAAGGGCAGTTTACTTTTATCTCTAATTTTGTAGAGTTCTATTATTCATTTGCATGTACAGACAGTGAATCACGTAACATAGATTGTCTATAATCTGAATAAAAACTTGTTTTGAAAAGGTCAGTGTTGCAAACCTTTTGCAATACGGCAGGAATGGGTGCATGTACGACACAAACAGCGGGACAATCGATCTAAAAAATCTTTCATTTGGTTGCTAAGTTTACAGATCAGGAAATTTATACCAGGCAGGCATATTCAGATGCATCAATAGCAAACTAAAATGTTCAAAGGTCATTTATAGGTGTTGTACTACTTATGAAGAGGGTAATAATAGAAAGACTGGAAGGAATGTAACTAAGCCAGTTGTTGTCATAGAAAGTTGAGATACATGTCAAGTGTAATAAGATGGCACGACAGCTTTACTAATGAAGAGGTCAGAAGATGTATGTGTAGTGGAGAACCTTGAAAAAAGGTTAAGGAAAACATAGTTGAGACGGTTTGGTCATGTAGAACGTAGGGATGAGAACAGTATATTTAGGAGAAGAGAGCTGGTGATGGAAGGTATGAGGCCAATAGGTAAACCAAAGAAGCCCTGGAGTAAAGTGGTGGAAGAAGACATGAGGAAGCTTAACATCACAAGGAAATGGTAGAAAATAAAAAACAGTAGAGTCAAATCATTTCATGTTCAACCCAAAAATTAGGAAATAGGGGCACTAAACAAAGATGATGATGATGGTGATGATGATTGTGATGATGTAAGGATGATATGGGATGGTGATAGGATGATAGAATGATGATGGGAAGATAATAGGATGGGATGAGGATAAGATGCTGGATCATGATAGTGATGATGATGTTGGTGATGAAGAAGATGAAATGGTGATTAACAGGATCTGCACTCCAATTCGTTTTTAACGTTCTTAAGCACACAGACTTAATACATTTGAATAATCTATGTACAATTAAAACAAATAAGATAAGAGGATAAGTGGAGTTATAAAACTTGATCTGCTTAGATATTTTAAATTATTAAAAATGGTTGTGTTGTTTGAGATTTTTAAGTTGTTTAAAAAACTTTAGATAAATAACTTGGTTTTAAAAGCATGTTGAAAGGAAAAAAACAATTGCCTCATACATTCAGGGCCTCTCCTTTTGTACTTATTAGAGATATTGGTATAGTTTTGATGTCTTTCACAAAGTTTCTATGATCATACAATTATAATATGATTATCTATATTTATCTATTTTGAAAAATTAATAATAATTCTATTCTTAAAGTACCAAATTAATATGTAGTTGATAACAATAAATATAATATTCACGACTGAATTTTCAACAATTTTTTTAAACTTTCTCAAACCTCTAACTTTGAATAACTAAACAATGCTTTGTTGCGAAGAAAACAGTTCAAATCTATAAGTGTGTTTCTTTGGTCTACAATTAAAAGGTACAATTAATGCCCAAAAGTTGCTTTTGGTCTTGTGAGAGATTCTTTTGTTGATTAAGGAAAATGCAAGCCTGCAAGGAGGTCTAGGAAATTTTAACAACTTAACCTTTCTTTTTTAAATAGACATTTCCTGCATTTTGAACAGGTAACAATGTTCAAAACAAAAGTTGTTACTAACTATTTTAGACAGTTATTGATCTCTGTGTGTATGTGTGTGTGTGTGTGCAGTGTTCTCCCAAGGATTATTGGAATGCCAGGCAAGATTCTGGCTGCAAGAAGAAAGGGCAAATCAGGGGTACTTGGAATCATGTTAATTGCACATCACTTAGTAAAAACAACTCAAGTCAAGCAACAAATGCTTCATAAATTTTTATAGTGATTCCTTTTTACTTATTGACAGAATTCCCACTTTGACATCATACATTGGGATTAGTCTTTGGTTTTAAGCAAAAAGGTAATGATATTCTAGTGAATTAAAG
>JAOTRI020125375.1:0-11803 GCA_028564885.2 Zoanthus sanctaehelenae
ATTTTGATCAAACTGCTGTGCCATCCAATGTGTAGATAGAAACGTTTTTCATCCCGTAGTGCGAATGTGAAATAGTCCGTTGAGAGAACAAATTTCTCACAACACAAAACGTCAGACCATTGGCAACTCTCATTTCGCAACGCTGTAAAGAGTTCAGATGAACTTTCAGAACATTCGATGTAGAGAGGCTCTAAGCCGTTTTTTGCTTTTACATCGCTAAAAGCTTTTGAATAACCCTGAAAAGGAATACAAATCATTATGCACAAAATGTAGATATTATAGGCGAATAAGATGTATAAATACCTAGAATAAATCATAGGATGACCACACGGTCGAAACCATTTCAAAACTCAAATATTTTTAAACTCTTATAGCCATATTTTAACACTATAAAATCAATGTTAATGAAATAAAGATATAGAAAATGTACTGTATTTTACTAATTTTGGAAAGTGTCAAAGTTATTTAGTAAGTAATTCCTTTCACTCAGTTCACTTTTTCTTTTTAAATAGAGTTTGACCTTCTAAAAGCAAAGACAAAACAAACCAAGTTTTCTACTGCAAGATACTGTTGTTTAAACACTATCAGTATAAAACTGAGGTATAAAGTCACTACTGAAATATTGGGTCATTTTTTGCAAAATTTCAATACTGGACCAAGGCGTACAAAAACTATATGGAGACTGAATTACGTTCGTGAGTTACGTTTTTCGCGGAAAATTAATTCTTAAAAAAGTGTGCATGAATAATTTTCAAAAGTAGATTTTTTAGGGGCAAAACTCTCCACTCATGGCCCTGACAAAGCTTTATAATCGAAAATGACATAATGGAGCAATTAAGACATAAAAGGTAAATATCTGGTTCTAAGAACTTGTATACAAAATCCAAGGAAATTTGGGGACATCTTTCATAAAAAATTTATGTTATAAATTTCTTCACGTGATCATAACTGTAACTAGTCTACCGAGCAAGGTATTTATATCAACAAGGTTCAAAATATTGAATAATTGTGTATGATTCTGATATCTGTTTAGCTTACAAAATTCACTTTAATACGTTTGTTTGTCAACTGTTCCAGGTAGTTTAAGTACAAAAAAACATTGATTGTTAAAATTCTAACAACGTGGCCTTTAGCTAACAAGTAAAGTTATGCACCAAAAGTGCCGCCTCAACCTACCGATACACAAATACAATCCGTTTGCAGAGTGCCAACACAAAATGGTCTACGTGAAGGAAATACAGTTACCATCTACGGTTACCATCTACATAGCACTGTCCGGCTGCCTTACTAGCGTGGTCGGTCCTTGTAGTGTAGTGGTTAACACGTCGGACTAGTAAACCGAAGATGGGGGGTTCGATTCCCACCAAGGGTTCTATATGTTATTTCTTTCTATATATGTACACACCAAACGCATTTCATTTACATTAATCTACGTGAACGTCAGTGAAGGGCTTTCTAAAGTATATTATTTGGGCAAAACCTAATCAAATGAAATACTATACATATAATCAAAAAACGCCTTTGATGAATTTGCATACAGTTAGCTTCATTCAGGAGTGAAGATAAGATGTTAAAAGAGCTGAATTAAAAATACATAACACAATTTTATGAATAACACAATATTCATAACATTTGTTACTCGCCGAGCCGAAATAACCGATCTAAATCCAAATTCTAAAGAATTCTATTTTCATTTTTTTAATATAGATTTTATTGAATTCTAATGAGATTGTCAGTCGTCAGGTGCGAACATCCATCTTTCGAACGCCAAGAAAAAGAGAGCCTTCTTTAAATTTCAGAAAAAAATCCTATCAGAAAATCAGTTACAACCAGATCTCTCCATTGTCAAACGCAATAGCTTTGTAACACAAAAAGAAGTGTGCTTAATATATACAATCCTGGCAAAAAGTTAATGAAACACCTAACACAAAATGCAAAATTTCAGTAAAACCCCACCCCCCTACACAATGTTGGTATAAAATAAATTCAAAATTGGGCACAAAGCTAGGGAATTATGTAATGTTCAAAAAAATGTTTGTTTCCGCTCTGTATTCCAACATTGTGAGGGGGAAAGGGGGTTACAAGCGATAAAACTGTATATCTTGAAGGGTGTTTCATTAGTTTTTGCCACGATTGTAGGTATAAGTTAACTAACGAACAAAAAAAACAAAAATTCTACAACTCTAAAAACTAGTAGCTTACACACTCGTTTACTCGGGCTACCAAATGTTTGGATTCATAATGATGGGTCTAAAGTGTATTTATGCCAAGTTTTATGCTTGCATTACAAAATGAATGATTCGGCCTAAAAATTGCCATTAGCCGCTCTGCCAACCTCAGAAACGCGAGCTATAATTCAATATCTAAAAATAAAATAAAGAAAATCTCTTATATCATAGTCGTTGCCAATTAAAAGTTTACAAAAAATCAAGAACCATTTTCCTATCATAAAATTAGTCCTCGTCAGTTCTGTAAAAACTGTGAGAACTGTCAGTTTGTAAGCGGTACGCTTGCGACTTTTATTATAGTTGAAAGCATTTCATGGAAGTTGATAGTCCTTAACTTGCATAATGAAAATTTAAACCGTTTTTATTTTTTTTAGTTCTTTCTTCAATTGAACGTTAACTTTATGTTTGAAAAAAGTATTTCTTAAAAAACTTTAGCCTGTAAAAAACCCAAAATGCTGAGAAAAAGAAATAAAACAAAAATAAACTTTTTAAATGTGTACTGTCTAGACTGCAGCTTTTCAGTTGACGGAAAAGTTTGAAAACAAGAAGTTTATAAAGATATTACAAAATTTTATAGATCTAGCCATTTACAAGTCGAACAAAAACATTACAGATATTAAGAGAAAGAATAATGTTTAGGGCAATTCAAATTTGACATCGCGACAAAGACTAAAATATGCAACATTTAGCAGCTCTCCGACAACAAACAGGTGTGACAAACAGCTCACCGTAAACTTGTTTTCAGCGAAAAGCAAAGCACAACAATTTTTCCAGCCTTTGTACAATACGTGCGGTAACTGCAAAGAAAAATATTCCCATTCTGAAGTCGAAAAATAGCTCTAGAAACACGTTCCGTATTGATTTGACACGAATATGAAGCGAGCTGACTCAAACAATCGCCATGTCCATCGTTAATTTGTATATACTTCGACCGTCGTAGCAAGTTCATTGGAAGAAAACTTTTAGAAAACTAGAAAAAAATGTTTGAAACTTTTCTGTCTCAAGAAAGCTTGGTTCGAAAGCCTTTTAGATTTTTGATCAAAAGTTATTTTAGCAAAGCTAAACACAATGACTTCTGGGTAATTTTCCCAAACGCGCCATGACAGAGAGATATTTAGACGAAAGGGTAAACCTTGACTCGGCATACCACTGTTAGTCCGAGTAATTAACTCTTAAATTAGCTATTTAAAACTCAAGCTGAGTTAAAATAACCTCTTCCTGCTTGTAGACTTTCCCCTTTTCATCCGTTTTCTGAGGTTCTGAAAAAAGATAAATACGAAACATTATTAAAGAGATGTTTCTATACTAGTATAAATACGGTATAGTTAAAACTAGTCTAAAGGTATTGTGGTTTCCTGTCCAGAGTGTCAATGGCGTCTATTGAAGGTGTTTTTGCTGAACAACGAGCGGGTTTGAGACTCATAAAAAAATTATGTCAGTTTTTTAGTCATGATAACATCAAAGGTTTTTTCCTCGACCGTGGTAAAGTGGTAATTTCGAAAAGGTTTGGTTTCAAAGAGAAAATGCTCTTGGAGTTGATCCGTTGGAGAGATTCTGCCTTTGATTTGTAAACGAAAATAACTATATCCAAATTATTCAATCAACACTTTTTAGTTCACTCAAACTTTCAAACAAAGAGTGTTGTCAATTGACATTTCCTGCGCAGTTATAAATAAAAATGGAAGAGCATTCAGGTAAAACCATAATTGTAAAAACTTATAAAACGATCTCTGGATAAAACTTTACGGCCTTTCTCAAACTAGGTAAAATATGCAAAAACAGTGGATATATATAAAAAAAACTATGTACAATAAAACAAAAGAGATAAAAGGATAAAGGTAAGCACACAATGGGAAAGCTAATAATAGTTAATTATTAACAAGTACAAAATATTGTCTTGGTAAAAGCCTACAATTGTTGTTTGCGTCTTTTGTTACAGCAGTATGCCACAATTCAAGTATTTTTCTTATTCGTAATTTTCTTTATCAATTATGGACGCATTTTCAAAATCAATAGCGTGATTGTGTGTCCAGGCATGGTTTGCAATGTTGGAGCCGTTAGGAAAATTTTTAACTTTCCTGATGATCTTTTTTCCTGGTAAGGAGTGAGTGACCAGTTCACCAATATAACTCCAGGTTTTACAGGGAATTTTGTATACGACATTGGTTTGTTGGCTGATAGGTCTGTTTAGTAGAGGGAAAGTACAATTAAAGTTTTCAGCAGTTTCGAGACAACTTGGATGATATTTTTACGCAGTAATTTTGCAATAGGTTCAGTGACTCCTTTCATATATGGGATCCAACTATTCCAAGCAAACTTTTCCCGGGATGGGGATAATTTCAGCATTATGATTATGATTATCATTGTTTTTACCGCTTAAGATATTTGTGATAATGGAAGTGGGGTAACCATTGGCTTTTAGTGTTTTTGTGACATATTCAATTTCTTTCTTTTTTCCTTCTTCGGTGCTTGGTAGATTGGACGCACGGTGTAACAGTGGCAGCAGTGCTAAGTTTATAATTTTTTTCATAAGAAGTACAATCCAAATATCTGTCCGTGTGTGTTGCCTTGCGGTATACATCAATTATAATTTTTCCGTGATTTCTTGAAACGAGAGTATCTAAAAAAAGCAATTTGTCCATTGTTCTCCGATTCTAGAGTGAAGGTGATGCTGGGGTCAACGGGGTTCAGATTAAATAGAAAAGTTGAGACAAAATCCTTTTTTGTAATTGCAAAACAATCGTCAACGTATTGCTTGTAGGTTCTTGGAGGCATAGCTATGGTGGTCAGAGCAGTGTCTTCAATAATTTCCATGCATAAATTTCCTACAACAAGGCTTACCGGACTGTTCATAGCGCAGCCATGGCTCTGTTCAAAAATCTGGTCATTAAAAAGAAAGTAATTGCATAAAAGAATGAAATCAAGGAGTGAAATAATTTCGTCTGTTGTAAGGCAAGTTCTTGAATGCCGTGTAGGGTCTACATTGAGTTTATTATGAATAAAATTGCACGCGTTCTGGACAGGAATGGCTATAAAAAGAGATACAACGTCGATAGAAACCATAGCTTCATCGTCCATAATTTCTGTGGAAGCAACTTCATTAGTGAACTGAATGGAATTTTTAACAGAACAACCATTTTTGTTTAAGAGGGGTGATAAAATATCAGCAAGAAACTTGGATGTGTTGTATAAGGCGGAACCAGTACAAGAAACAATTGGTCTAAGTGGATAGCCAGTGGTATTTTATTGATCCTCTAATTGATGGTGGGACTGCATCTGTAGAATGGAGATTGTTTTGCAATTCTAAAAAAGAATTTTGTCTCAACCTTTCTATCCAATCTGAACTCAGTTGACCCAAGCATCACCTTCACTCTAGAATAATGGACAAATAAGAACATTGCGTCCGTGTTTCTGCAGTAACAATTTATAAAAAACGATAGATATTACATCGCATTCACTATTCTTGATTAATGAAGGTTTAGAAGTTGTATTAACTATAAAGAGAAGCGAAAATATATTAAAGACACGACGTTTCGAGGGCATCTTGTCCTCATTATCAAGTGAATGTTTTAAAATGTTCAGTGTTCAAAGTTAAACAAGATGAATATCTTTACATTACAAAACAATTTAGCCCTTAGGGAGTAACTTTGAATGTTTAGAGATGGTTTTTGTTTTTGTATGTACCACGTTCAAAGTGCATGACTCCCTAAGGGCTAAAGATATTCATCTTGTTTAACTTTGAACACTGAACATTTTAAAACATTATTCACTTGATAATGGGGGCAAGATGCCCTCGAAACGTCGTGTCTTTAATATATTTTCGCTTCTCTTCATAGTTAATACAACTGAATTTACAATTACTATCATTATACAGTGTAATATTATGTCTTTTTCTAAAACTGTTTCATTTTCAAAATATAAACAAATTGTCTGTTACTGACCTTAAAACTTAAATCAATGGACTATACCTATCGAATGAATTTTCGGATACCAAAAATGTTGAACACTTAAAATTGACGGAAGAATTAAAATTAGAACAAAATAATTCTCAGAGATACGATTCGTTAGAGTTTTCTTGATGTTAATATTGTAATTCAGGTTCAATATAATTTTGAGCTGGTTCAATTTATTTTGACAAGAGCAATATAAAACAGGAGCTTGAATTTTAAAGGTAGTATTTAAAGAACAGAATATTTCAAATAACTTTTACCTTCCAATTTCTTACTTACCCGCCCACCACTATCCCACTCGCCCGCCACAACTATCAACTTAACTCTCCTTTTTTTTCCATTTTTTCACCTTTTATTTTCTTGTTCTTACAATTTTATACTTAAATACTTTTTTTTCCTTTTTTAAAACTTGGAACAAACCAAGATTTGAACTACTGACTTCTGCATTGGTATGGATCTGTAGTCCTGCTTCATCTGTGCTTGCCCATGCAAGCAATCATTGCTAGCTTAACAATTTCTCTCGGTATCACTAGTTATTGGTCTGAGAAAGACATGACCAAAATAAACTGGTTCAAAAAAGAAAAATTTGTACCAGTTCAAGACAATTTATACCAGAGCAGGAAATATTACACTGGATCAAATTTAATTGAACCAGTCGAAAATGATATTGAACCTGAACTACAACATTAATGTACATGGTACGTTCTTCATTAATAACACACAATTAATTATATTTCATACCCACAAAGGTATACAGTATACTATTTCATTATGAAACTATTTCTCTAATATGAAAACTCCAATAAGTCCAATGACAATCCCCAGTACCTGAAATCCAAAAACTACGTGGGAAAGCACAATCAGCCGCTTTAACAATTGTACTGTAACCTTCGTTCAAAATGGAAATGGTTAGGCTCCTCCTGACTATTTTTGAAAATTTTGCAGCTGTAGTAGCAGCTGTAATCCGTTGTCCGTATAAACGTAGTGACTGTATGCTCGTGTTCGTCTTCAAGACTTCTGAGAATGCATCAGCAGCATGACGATCAATCCATCTCCCAAGTAAACTTAGTGATTGTATGGTCTTGTTCGTCTTCAAGGCTTCTGAGAATGCAACGGCTGCAGGAGGATCAATCCATCTCCCAAGTAAACTTAGTGATTGTATGGTCTTGTTCCTCCTCAGAACTTCTGAGAAAGCATCAGCAGCATGACGATTAATCAATGTCCAAAGTAAACTTAGTGATTGTATGGTCGTGTTCGTCTTCAAGGCTTCTGAGAATGCATCGGCTGCAGAAGGATGAATCGTATCAACATGTAAACTTAGTGATTGTATGGTCGTGTTCGTCTTCAAGACTTCTGAGAATGCATCAGCAGCATGACGATCAATCCATCTTCCAAGTAAACTTAGTGATTGTATGGTCGTGTTCGTCTTCAAGGCTTCTAAGAATGCATCGGCTGCAGAAGGATGAATCCTATGAACATGTAAACTTAGTGATTGTATGGTCGTGTTCGTCTTCAAAACTTCTGAGAATGCATCAGCAGCAAAAGAATCTAACCAATGCCCATGTAAACTTAGTGAATGTATGGTCGTGTTCGTCTTCAAGGCTTCTAAGAATGCACCAGCTACAGAAGAATCAAACCAATACCAGTGTAAACTTAGTGATTGTATGGTCGTGTTAGTCTTCAAGGCTTCTGAGAATGCATCGCAAGCAGAAGGATGAATCCTATCAACATCTAAACTTAGTGATTGTATGGTCATGTTCTTCTTCAAGGCTTCTGAGAATGCATCAGCTGCAGAAGAATTAAACCAATGCCCATATAAACCTAGTGATTGTATGGTCGTGTTCGTCTTCAAGGCTTCTGAGAATGCATCAGCTGCAGAAGAATCAAACCAATGCCCATGTATACTTAGTGATTGTATGGTCGTGTTCGTCTTCAAGGCTTCTGAGAATGCAACGGCAGCAGAATGATCAATCCGCCCCCCCTGTAAACTTAGTGATTGTATGGTCGTGTTCTTCAAGGCTTCTGAGAATGCATCGACTGCAGAAGGATGAATCCTATCAAAATGTAAACTTAGTGATTGTATGGTCGTGTTCGTCTTCAAGGCTTCTGAGAATGCATCAGCAGCAAGAAGATCAATCTGTTCATAATCTACGGTGAGTGAGGTTATCGTTTTATGAACCTAAAAGAAACATGAGTAATGTAAATTTTTTAAACTTTATTTATTTACAACATTTACGAGCCTAGTGAGGTTCCAAGGAGTAAAGATAATAGGACTCGAGGTCCCTTTCATGGATCTTACTCCAATAGTCAGAGCAGCAATGACAACACTAACTTAGTCAAGTATATAAAATAGAGAATTCTTAAAACCGTGATTGTGATACATTTTAGCATAGATAGATATCGGCGATTAAAAGTGTGTAACAGCTTCTGGTATACTTTTCTCACTCATCAGTTAATATCTAAAAATCTTATTGTTTGACCACACTATAACTTAGTCACATGGTTTGAAACAATGCATTGGAAGTCGGACAAAATAATTGGAAGTTTGTATCCCATTACAAAAGGAAAGTATTATATGCAATGTTTTATTGAGTTGCGACCAACGTTTTAGACAGGGTTAAAATTTAATTAAATCTCGTGGCACTGCCGAGTAAACGGGGAGCCATACGTTTCAAACTTATTGCGAACAAAAACTTGATATAAAGTAAATAACCAGCAAATGTAGTCTCTAAATGTTTGCGGACTTTTAACAAACGTTAATTTATATATACAAGGTAATTAGCCTGTATTATCGCGGAAGTAGTTGGTTTTACGTCTATCATTAGTTATTCCTATATATGACAACTAGGTCAACTACGACAACTACGACAACCAGAACAACCAGGATAATGAGGTCAACAGCTACGATAAACAACCATGATAATGAGGTCAACTGGGACAACTACGACAAACAGAACAACCATGATAATGAGGTCAACGGGGAAAACTACGACAACCAGAATAACTAGGATAATGAGGTCAACGGGGACAAGAAGGACAACAATAAGCTTGTACCAGGAAACGCAAACAACTCGACTATGAAAGAAGTTAAGCTCAATAATCATTCTATCACAGACTCGCTCGAATTGTCCGACACCTTCAATTCACACTTTTCAACAATTGGACCCAAAATAGCAAATACGATACTCACAAAAAGTGGTCTGTCCCACCTTAACTATTTGACAAAAACAAATTGAACTTTCGAATTAGTTACAACAAGTTATTCCAAAGTCTTAGCATTCCATCGCAAACTATATAAAACAAAAACCATAGGTCTTGACAAGATTCCCGCATGACTTTTAAAGAGTTGTTCTGATTTAATTGCCACTTCTCTTTGTTCTATTTTCAATCAACCATTATTTATGGAATTTTTCCTGAAGAATGGAAAAGCGCAAAAGTTACTCCTTTATTTAACAAAAGGTGCATAATACGCGCATGTGGCTACAGCTTTATACTAGATGAACACCTCTACTATCTGTAATTGTTAGGTACACCACGAATGTCATTCCAGTATTGAACCGTTTTTAAAACTGGTGTCCAACTAAAATAAAGCTTTAGAACTTTGTCAAAGTATGATACCATAAATCTACACTTTGTTATTTTCAATGTAAAACGTTTATTAGACAAGACTATTATAATGTAACAGTAACAATAACTTTTATAGTAATATCATTGTCAATAGCAAAGATTAAATGTAACAGTAACAAAAGTTTATAAACAGTAACAAAAACAAAGACTTAATGTTTATGGATCATTTTCACGTTCAAGTATAGTTTTATATTCTAGTCTATTTCATGACATATTAAAGATCTAACAACTTGTTTTGTAATTCAGCTGTAATCTTTCAAAAACTAATTACAGTGTAGCTATAATCTAGCATTTATATGATAAAATTGCAATATTCAAAACTTTGAACTAGAATGTAACAATTTTGTCTTGTTGCAATTATTGTTATTGATAGAAAACTGATAGCTCTACGAAATATTTGTTTTTAACCACAGTCTTTCCAGTAATAATGAGCTGCAATGTAGAATCGCAAGTACTCAATTTTTAACAAGTAGCTTTGTTACAATTTTCTTCTTCTTGTCAAAAGTAAATTCCACTGGTGGTAATTCAAAAAGAAGATGCGCGAGTTCTTCTTCTGTGATTTTAGAGGGGCATTCAATATTTTATTGTGTCAAAATTTGCTCAACAAAGTTACTTAACAGTGTTAATTGAAGTTTTTCATGGTCACCTGATGAAAGAAAGACATAGCACAAGCACATCTTTTGGCATGCTGTCTTTTCAATTTGATGTTGCATTTCTGACAGTTGAGAAATGATGCTTTGATTTCTACTTTTTTGGAACATTTTACACATGAATAATAGTTGATGACCTTTTCAACACCATTAATCTCTCCTTGAAGAGTCTTATCACCTAGATCTTTCATAACTTCTTTAGGGATAAAGAGAGATTCTTTAAATCGTGGGCATGGAGTTAATGCATTTTCCTTGTTTCTTGCACTGTTCAGGAACATTTCTTTTGTCCGTATATCTTTCTTAACACGGACATTTGCAAAATAATAAGTTCCTTTTTCTTTGATTTTACGAACATAGTCGTCATATAAAATAAGCTTCATAGAGCCTGAAGTGTCCACAATGTGTGTTTCGACCATTTTTAACGTATTGTTCTTTATATTCTTTATCTGAGCCATTGAAATGACTTTTGCTTTTAAGGTTACCAGTTCTCCAACTAAGACTGTACGTGTGTTTCTATTTTGATGTTTGTTGTGGATGGTAATATTTTTCTTTCTAAGACCACTTTACATTCCTCAATCATGGTGACATCATTTATTATGTCCTCTGAATTATATTTTGTCTCCAGTTTAAACTTTTGAAACTTAACAAGAGTATGGCTTGTGGAGTAATTACAGATTGCTTTTCGCTTTTTTGGTAAAAAACATACAGCTTAAATCGTTTTCGTCTCTGTTTGTAGTTGGCAATCAAAATAATTGCAAGTTTTGTAAGGTGATATACTGTGAATATACCCCACAGCAGTATCATCTTCCTGTTGTAATTCTCTCACTCTCTCAGCAGTATCATCTTCCTGTTCCAATTCTATTACCCCCACAGCAGTATCTTCTTCCTGTAATAATTCTATCACTCTCTCAGCAGTAACATTTTCCTGCTCCAATTCTATTACCCCCGTGCAGCAGTATCTTCTTCCTGTAATAATGCTATCACTCTCTCAGCAGTATCACCTTCCTGTTCCAATTCTATCACCCCCATTACTTGTTTGAGGACATCATCATCAGAATCGCTATTGCTCATTATCGTCCTGCAAAGTAATAAAAATAACTATAATAATAAGTATTGTACAAAGTAGAACAAATAATTACAGTAATTATTGGATTGGATGCATTCCTTGGAAAAAAGTGGTAGTCTTATTGGAGTGAATATACAATAGACATTATTTTTTTATTCCCCAAAGATGAGTTCCAGAACATCACCTGCAGCCCAACAATTATAGAAAATCAAAGGGTTGCTTGTGAGCCATCTCATCCGTGGATTTCGTCATTTACCAATGTTATTTAAAATGCAATGTCGA
>JAOTRI020125386.1:0-11803 GCA_028564885.2 Zoanthus sanctaehelenae
AAATTGCCATCTCATTCTCCCTCAAACACCATGTCTCACTCCCATACAACATCGCTGATCTCACACAACTCCGATAATCATGATAATAATTTATATATGGCAGTTATTAATATTCTTAAACCCTAAGTGCTTTACCATAAATGCCCTCAGTGAATAAGGCAAACCACCATTCCAAAATCACTTCCCTGCTCTCGCCCTTATCCAAGAAGACGTGAAGACCGGTCTAATCATTTGCTGATTTAAGGTCAAAGGCGGTATCTTCTCCTCAATTAGATTTCAGATCCTCCGTTTTGGTCCGATGGGGAATCGAACTGAAACCTATCTCCTGCACGGTACGCATGCGTCCTTCCAACTACGCTAACCAGGCGACGGTTGTCTGTCAAAGGCGGGACGTTTTAGCTCGTGGGGAGCTATCGGGATACTTGGGGAATCAGAAAATTTGCAATCGATTTCCGATCTTCTCAAATTCGGCAGGCGCATTCATGCATTCGTTAAATGATAGTTAATAATGCTCTTATACGTGATATTTTGGTGTTCGGTACAAACCAGCACATGCGATTGACTACGCGTACAGTATATTAATCAATGAACAACAGTCAAGATACAACAGCTCCTTGTCGCATTATCTTACTCCACGAGCTTAGCACAGGATGTCTTAATTTGCTTTAACTTACAGTTGGTGATCAGTAAAAGTCGTAGATTTTGAGCACTGTTATTAAAGTGAAACCAACGCTTGTTATGAGTCAGTGAAAAAATCCTTGACTCAAGTGGGATTTGAACCCACGACCTTCGAGTTACTAGACCGCCGCTCTACCAGCTGAGCTACTGAATCAACTGGGAGGGGTGTGTGAGTTAAAAATCTTATCTGCGTGAATACAGATTATTTCTGCGATTAATAAGCGTTTCGATTGAAATTTCAATCATCCTCAGGGAATTACACACGTAATTAAAGTGATTTGTAACTTACACACCCCTCCCAGTTGACTCAGTAGCTCAGCTGGTAGAGCGGCGGTCTAGTAACCCGAAGGTTGTGGGTTCAAACCCTACCTGAGTCAGTGATTTTTTCACTGGCTCATAACAAGCGTTGGTTTCACTTTAATTACGTGTGTAATTCCCTGAGGATGATTGAAATTTCAATCGAAACACTTATTCTCATAGTGTCATTAACACTGTTGACTGTGTGTTTAATCGCAGAAATATTCTGTATTCACGCAGATAAGATTTGTAACTCACACACCCCTCCCAGTTGACTCAGTAGCTCAGCTGGTAGAGCGGCGGTCTAGTAACCCGAAGGTCGTGGGTTCAAATCCGACCTGAGTCAGTAATTTTTTCACTGGCTTATAACAAGCGTTGGTTTCACTTTAATTACGTGTGTAATTCCCTGAGGATGATTGAAATATTCAATCGAAACACTTATTCTCATAGTGTCATTAACACTGATGACTGTGTGTTTAATCGCAGAAATATTCTGTATTCACGCAGATAAGATTTGTAACTCACACACCCCTCCCAGCTGACTCAGTAGCTCAGCTGGTAGAGCTGCGGTCTAGTAACCCGAAGGTCCTGGGTTCAAATCCCACTGGCTTATAACAAAAGTTGGTTTCACTTTAATTACGTGTGTAATATTTTTCTGAAGTTTGATTTCTCTATAACTTATAAATCCACATTGTCATTTACCAAAATGGACAGGTGCAAATCCATGTTACAACTAGTAGTAGCTATCGCTAACTGCCAATGAGCAAGACAAAATTTAATAAAATTTGATGATTTTTTTTGAATCCTAATTCGTGTCACAACGACGAATAAAGTTACGCTTAACAATTTGAAATAAATGTTTTCTGGTTAAAAATTTTATTATTAAACCTTTTCGACTGTTCTACACCACAGCCTTCGTCAGTCGCTGACATAATAATAAATTAAAAAAATAACAAAAGATAGAGATTAGAAAATATCGCTAACAAATGAAGGTAAAAAGACGAGTTGGTGTCTTTACCTCAAGGAACTTTCCACTGAAATCAAACACGATTCCGCCACATGAATCCAATTTACCAGGCAATAAATTTTTAGAGCAAATACTGTAAACCTCACAATTAAATGAACGAATGTCCGAGTTTCTTTAATACCAATCCACATAAAGAAAACACAACTCGCCACATGCACTACTCCCATTTGCAGGGGAACCACGCTGCCTAACGCCACATGTGTACATCTTTACCGCTCTCCCATTGGCTGCAGTTTCAGCGATCCAGTTCTTAGAGGACGTCTGATTGGCTAAAAATTCCTTACATTACATCTCTTACAAGCACTCGAGATTTGTAACGTCTGAATACTATCCTCGCACAGTTTTAATTGATTGGCAATAATCAATTGCATAATTTTTTATTTGGAATCATAACTATGCAAATTATCGAGCAGACCAATCAATGCCTCTGACCAAATTCAGGTCAGATTGATGTCATCAATATGGAATTTCTCATCCTGAAATGCCAGCGTGTCTCCTGCGAGGTCGGTGAGCGAAAGGTTGACAAGGTTTTTTGACCAGTTAAATATCTTTTTTTGCGTAATAATTATGCAACATTACAATGTACAATTCAATCTTTTTTTTATCTTTTCTAGGTGAGGTCAAAGACTATAAAATACCACAAAAGATATATAATTCAAGGAACAACAAGTTGATGAAAGTTAGAATTGTAATAAGGAAAGTACATATTCGAGGGAGTGACAATTGGAGGAAACTTACCAAGAATTGCACAAAGCCAGCTCTTGTAAGGTGGAAACCTAAACACATCAGTATGAACAATTTTCCAACCGTAATCGTCTTGATCTATTACCAAGAAACATAATGTTATGTACTAGTATTAACTACAAATAACAATATCATCTTGATCTATAACCAAGAAACATAATATTATGTTCTAGTACTAACTACGAATAACAATAATCGTCTCGATCTATTACGAAGAAACATTATGTTCTAGTACTAACTACAAATAACAACAATCGTCAAGATCTATTACCAAGAAACATAATATTATGTATTAGTATCACCCAATTAGTGGAATAACGCAAATCCTGCATTAAAATATTATCTTATTAATATTATATGTAGTTTAGGTTAATGGTTCACATTGATTTTCAAACAGAGGAACATTATATTTTGACGTGAATGCTAAACAATACACATTGTTTGAAAGTAATCTTTATCAGCATGAATGAATGATAAATAAATGTCTAATGTAGCCTGTAGTGCTATGATTAAAGATGTAGTATTAGTAGCTTTCGCTGTTGGAAAATATTACACAAAATTATAACATATATGGTGCAATGGGGCGTAGCAAAGCTTATCTCAGAAGTTTGCATAAGAACAGCGCCAGTCAGGATTAGAACAATAGGTATTGTAGTTCTTTATACAACCTAGACGTGAGTGTTTTACTGAAAAATATTCCACTCGTAGATTTCATATGAAACTACATCCGGGATTTGAGTGACATATTTTTCATTCTCAATAGTGAAGATATCATTTAGTTTTTTCTTTTTTCGAAACATTTATATCTATGTAATAAAAAGAAAATTACACGGTAGAGCGAACATATGAGCTTCATCATCTCGTACAAAAAAAATTCACTCGTTCGCTTCGCTCACATGTAAAATATTTTTAGTACTTGAAGATAAACTTCATGTGTTCGCGCCACTGTGTAATATCCTCTATAGGTACAGGCTACATTAGACGTTTATTAATACTCTTTCTATTTCTAAATAATGGGCATTAATGTGTTACATAAAGCTTGACAAAATTAATGTGTTGCGCAGGGATCTGACCAAGCCTCATTTTCCCAAAACTAATTTCTGTTTGTGCATAAAGATTAACATAAACAAACAAATGTCACAACAATTTTGTTCTTAAACACGTGACTTATACAGTACATCCAAAATGTTTTGGCTATTCTTCGACCAAAAAAAGTAAACTTCTTGACGTTGCTTTTTTATCTCTTGCTTATTTTATATTAAGTAATCTACTTACTAATATTACATTGCTATTTCGAGATACGCCATTTTATTTTAAAATGTCATACCCCTGCAGCACATTACAACATCCTCTACTGTACGCAATACTATATATATAGGGTGTTTCAAAAGTTCGTTCCTCTTAATACATGCGACATAACTTTTGATCGAAACTAAACTTCTGCATAAAATTTCTTAAAGATATTTGTTGCGTTACTGAGTACATAA
The DNA here is from genome assembly GCA_028564885.2 of Zoanthus sanctaehelenae. NCBI lineage: Eukaryota > Metazoa > Cnidaria > Anthozoa > Zoantharia > Zoanthidae > Zoanthus > Zoanthus sanctaehelenae. The sequence continues at coordinate 4,234 of JAOTRI020125386.1, forward strand.
ATTCGAAAGATCAATATCCTTCTGAAGCCATTGCGGCATGGAGTGGGAAGAAGAAGCGTGGAGAGCGTGATTTTCTTCAAGGTTTGTTTGTGCCATCTTTTCAGATCCTTCATGGTTTTAGAAGTTGGGTCTTTATAGACAACTTCATCCATTATGCTCCAAAGATTCTCGACAGGGTTGACATCTGGGGCATTTCGGGGCCATTATGTTTTCACTATAAAATTTTGCAGGTTTTTTTTTTCATCAAGCCTGGGTGGCCTTGGCTGCGTGTGCTGGTTCCCCGTCTTGGACGAACGTCATCTGCCGATTGGAACTGAACAATTTTTGGTTGTATGTTGCTTCATTTAAATTTTCTCAGTGAAGGACAGGATTCAATTCTTTCTCTACTATATTGTTGATGTAGTAATCGGCAGTCAAAGTCTCTTCTTGGGGTAAAAAATCTATCCCATTTAGACCGCGGCATGTCATTCCGCCCCATATGATCCATTTTGAACCGTTTAAACTTGATGTGCTGGAGGAACTTGGCTCTCCTGAGAGCCCAAACAATATTATTTTTTGGATTGGGCAGCTGAACTTGATATGCTGGAGGAACTTGGCTCTCCTGAGAGCCCCAAACAATATTATTTTTTGGATTGGGCAGCTGAAACAAATATTTGGGACATTTGTCCGAAAAAAAAATCATTCCATTCTTCCACAGGGAGGTTTTGGTACTGCCAAGAAAATTTCAGCCGAGCTGCATACTGCTTGGCTGTAAGCAGAGGTTTCTTAAATTGCCTTCTCGGCGGTCTCCAACCTTCGCTTAAAAATTCATAAACCTCCAGATGGTGCTTTCTAGTTTTTGTGAAATCTGTGTGGTCGAGTTTCCCCTTTTGTACTTGTAGCTTTGTTCAGAATTCTTTTAACTGTATCATTAAGAATTTTTGGTCTTTCCGTTCTTTTCTTGTCTTTAAACCCGTCATTTCTTGACGACCATTACACTTCCAAATATTCAGAATTTTTCAGCCTTTTGGAAATTTCTTAACTGATAAACCAGTGGATTTAGGTACAGACACTTGGGCTCTCAAGTAGCTGACCTTTTTAGCATTAACAGCGTGCATCTTTCGGAGGAAAGATTGTGAGCAATCCAGGACACAAAATACGACAAATAAATTGAATATTCCAATAAAAGATGGCACAAAACATATATGATTCTTAATTAAACTGAAATAAACAAATTTTGCGTAAACGATTTGTTTCACGAGTACAATCATGAGTTACACAACAGTAGAGGAACGAACTTTTGGGACATCCTGTAAAACTTTATAAAAAAACTGGATCATTGGATAATGCAAAGTACATGATTTTTTTATTGGCATAGCCATTATGGTATAAGAGCCAATATACCAAAATCTATATGGCAAGCGTAAGGTTTAGCTTAAAATTTAAAGATAGCTACAAAAACTTTAAAAATTAATAGCCAACTTGGCACTACCAGCCTTGTTGGCTATCTACCATATGTATCACATCCATCACACTGTCGTGGAATAATTGTTAAATATTTTATAATCCAAATATGATTTCCACTAGAATACTGTATTGAAGAATCATCACATGCTTACCTATATCTTCTGTGTCATAATCATCAGTTAAATTATATCGGGCAAAATCATTCTTCAGAACTCTCATCTAGTTGTAAAAAGTAAATCTTTTATTATTAACTGAAACAAGACTTCTGACCTAATTAGGTACAAATTAGGTACAAATTAGGCCCAAGGAGCTTGTACTTATCTTTGGCTTATTTTACAATTACACCTCAAGGGCAAATGGACTAAGAGATGAGTAAGTAACCGAATCTGAAGAGGTCAAGTGAAAGTTACAATTAAAGTCTTATTTGGAAACTTTAAATTTAATTGTATAAGAAGGAATTCGTACTCCAAACTGATCATAAAGCACTACCTTTGCAAGTTATGTCAAATCGTCATTAATAGTATAGCCCTACAGTTAACATTTTGGTCAGGGAGAGGGATGTGATATAATTTAGAATCACCAGCTCAGAATTAATGTGCATAAAATAATTGAAAAAATTGCGATATATAATTATTATTAATTGTGATTCTGAGCAAATGATTTGAAATTATATTTCAGGTGTTGGGAGAGCCACTCTGCCAATATTGAGTGTATTTACTCCCGACCAGCCAGCAATATAATGTGGAATCACCAGCTCAGAATTGCAATTACATGTAGTTTATAGTATTACTGACAAAGGGCAGACGTGGATGGCACAATATTGAGTGTATTTACTCCCGACCAGCCAGCAATATAATGTGGAATCACCAAATCAGAATTGCAATTACATGTACATAGTTTATAGTATTACTGACAAAGGGCAGACGTGGATGGCACAGTTGGTAAGATCTCTGCTTCCCAACCACAAGGTCCCCAGTTTGATCCCCAGTTTGATCCCAGCACTTTTCTTTAAAGTGCCTATGAAGTGAAAAATGTTTTTGGCTTTCTGAAAAGATCGTGATTAGAAAAACAAACAGGCTAAATTTCTGAGAGTTAAAATAAAATGGAAAGATGCTACGCGCCTGGGAAGATTCGAGTTCTGCGTCATTTTGTTTTCTTCAGTGCAGCGAATGTGTAAGAAACTAACTAAAAAGCATTCTTTTTCAAGCAAAAATATAGTTTAAACCTGATAAAATGGTTTCTAAACAAAGATAAAGTAATTTTTTTGTAACAACTCGAGTTTGAATTCCGTGCTGTAAATCAGAGACGAGATATGAGTAAAACTTGATATTTTCTCTCAAATTGCTTTTGAAGTTAAAAACAAGATTACGTCACAGAAACAATACCTTGAATGAAGCGTAATGAGCTAGCCAGTCATCAGTTCAAAACCTGTAAATGTAGGCGGCTGTATCTCAAAGACATTTTATTCCAAGTCTTTAAAACGTTCTGAGTTTAATACTTTTGAATTGGTCTCTTTTGAAATGCCAAGACATATTTTACTTCATAGGCACTTTAATAGCTAAATAGCACCAGAGTTAACGCCATTATTATGTAAGTAAACAACTTAACAACTAGATAAGAAAGTTTAAGTAGAAAACTATGTCAGTAAGTTAAAATGTAAGTATATCAGATGATAAAGCTAAATACTTTATGCGCCAAGCGACCAGCGCTTATCTCCGGTTTTCTTAGTGTTAAGCGGAAGAGACTCTGTGACTCCCCCTGGATGGGACACGGCAAATCTATCGAAGGTTAGCACCCAGCAAACACTGGTAATCATTTACCTACCATGGGAGAATGGAAAGCTGAGTTGGCTTAGGCGGAAAAGAAGGTCGTCACACAAATAATAGAATCTCGGCAAACTGCAGGGATAGAATATACGTTCGTGTTGATGACACAATGAAGGAGAATTTTGAATAATACACGAGGCGAAAGTTGAAAACAAACTGAAAGTCGCTAACCCTTTTTAATTTGAGGTCACTGTAGTGCAAGGCCCGGCATGTGAAAATATTGTAAATTCAAACAATAAATCTGATCCTCAAAAATCTGTACAGAAAGAAAAATAAAAAAATTGAACGACTGCTTTACGGTATGCCATTGGCAATTTCAAATGGCAACAACCGTTTAAGGTGAAACAGAAGGTTCCTCAATGAAGTAAACATCACCATCTTGTCCAAACAGTCTGGAATCTAGATATTTTTTTTACAAGTGTTCGCTGCCATAAAACAAATCAGTTTTAATTCCCACATGCAGTAAATCTGGCAAAGGACTGAAATTCCACAAAAAAGATTAAATACCATTTCCAATAACGCTATAATTTTCATTTCTTTTGTCATCTCATTGCCATTGCTGTTATCATTTCTGTTTTAATTATCTTCATCAATATTAATTACTGCTTTTACGTTGTTGCCTTCATTATCTTTATATGCTTTGCTATGGGGTCAGAAAGCCAGATTGGTATAGTGGCCATCACTCGTGCCTCCAACCTCTATGACTCGGGATCGATTCGTGGGCTCCGCATGTGGGCTGAGATTGGTTGACCTCAATTCAACTCCGAGGGTTTTTCTCCGGGTACTACGGTTTTCCTCTCTCAGCACTGAATTCGACTTGCACCCCAAGACTGAGCCGTCAAGCGATTAAACATTAGACCCTGGCTAGGAAGAAGGAACAACCTTTTCCTTTACAATTGACGTTAAATTTAGTATTTATTTATATTTATGTTTCTTTATGTTAGTATAATTAAGTATATAGTAATGTTTCAGTGGACGCTGGACCTCTGCTACCCAACCAGTTGTTTCTTCAGAGCATGCAAAGCCCAAGTCTTAATCAAGGTACTTCACTCACCGTCTATGAAATACATAGAGTATAGTACACAGTGGTGCGAAGATATGGAATTTATTTTTGAGTGATGAGAACAATATTTCACTCGCTCGCGGAGCTCGCTCGTAAAATAGTGTTTTCAATTCGAGACAGTTTTTTATATGGACTTTGGCTGCTGTCACTTGACGACTCAACAATAAGCGCGGGAAAATACTGTCGCATCCGCACATCTGGACATTTGATAAATATTTCCAGTAAAATATGGAAAATATCAGTCGTATAGTTTCTGGTATTTTACTAGTAACCATATAGTAAAATATGTTTCCGTGCCTTTATAGTGTTGTGAAAACCTAGGTGAACGCTATGGAGAATTTGAAAGCGAACCAGTAAAAATCTGCTTAGCAGTCGAGGAATTTTTCTGCTCTCAAATTTTACCGAGGTTTTTGGCAGGCTATAAAGGCACAATAAACCTGTTTTATTTTTTTTATCGAAGACGATATACGAACCAGATCGGCGTACTTTAATTTCTTTCATGGAACTGCATGTAATTCTCACAACTCTGTAAGAACCAACCGTGTTGCTCATGTCATTTTCGTACTTCCTAAAGCTAAGAAAGCACACCAGCTATAGATTAAAGCTCGTTCTGTCCAACTCACACTGTAAGTTTACAGCTCGCACTATCCAAATCATTTTGCAGTTTTACTGCTCGTACTGTCCAAATTATTAATTTTTGTTATTTTTTTTGTATATTATTTTATCGTTTTTAGCTTGGTCTAGCACAAACTGAAAATATTCTATCTTTTAGATAAGTAAGAAATATTTTTTTATTTGTTTTTAGATATTCATTTGTTTAAATCTGTATCTGTTTAAAAATCGCATTCACAAAAGGCTTACAGTTCGTCAAAAAGGTGCAGTGTTACATTTTGACGTTGAAACGTCAGATACAAACAAGCTTAGATCGCGGGCTCAAGTATGGCCTCTCTAGTTGTCGATATCTTGAACATTTTGTTATTTATTTCTAAGGACATGTAGGTGTCGAGGACCGGTGTAAGAGCACATTCCTGAAATCCCAGACAGATTTGGTTTGACATATCAAAAATGCTTTTGAATTTCAGGATTTTTTTCAAAAAATAAACATGACGATTGGTGTCATTCATTCAAACCGCCTTTGAGTTATCTGATTTTTTCCTGTACGAGCCATTGACCCATAGAGCCGGCGCTTATCTTCAGTTTTCGTAGTGTATAGTGAATGAGAGTCTTTGACTTCCCCTGGTCGAGACACTAATGCATCTCAGGTTAGCTCCCAGCAGACGCTGGGACTCATTTTCCTATTCAGGAAGAATGGAAAGTTGAGTTTGCTTAGGCGGAAAAGATGATTAGACAAATATTGGAATCTCGGCAAACTGCCGGAATCGAACTGGGGACCCTGTGATTAGAAGCGGAGATCTTGCCAGCTGTGCCAACCATGTCCACTTTTGGACTTGTGGACTAATCTTTATTTCGCCTGTTATTAGTCAAATGGAAGACAATCAAATTGACAAAAGTCTTTTTGCATAATTCTCTGATAAAGACTTATAAATATCTAGTGGCACTCGTACTAACTACTGAATAAGTTAACAAGACCAAATAGAAATAGATTTGTTTTTCGTCAAGATTAGAAATGATTGTAGTCATTCATGCTGACTTCTGAACAAATTGATGAAACATAAGTCACTACTTTGTCCTTAAGAATATAAGAACGATTAATGTTATTCATTCTAACATTTGAAGTCTTTCATAAAGTGACCGTGCATTTGTGATCTATCAGGAGTGTCTGGAAAATCAACCAGTGGTCAAGTGAAGCCATCTCTGTACCTATTTGGTACCAATCCTTCCATCCACCAGGCTAGCCCCTCACAGGGCCTGCACCCATTTACGTCAGCGGTATTACCAGTTACTGAATCTGGAGAGCCGGCTCGTAACCTTGACTGTATTCGCAAAATCTACTTGGAATCATCCCCACAAGGGAAACTCAAACAGTGCACAAGGTGAATACCACTATTTCCTCTTTGAATATTTTCCTTTTTATCATGTATTTCTCAGTATCGTTCAGGGTCAAATAAAGTTATGCTCTTCACCAGTCGCGCAGCGGAATTAGCTTTATTGCCAACTAGGCGCCCAGCAATTTGGACATTAGCAGGTGTAGCCTCTATAAACGCAACGAGGAGACGACTGTTGCATGTGGATCGCAAGTTGTACTTAGACCCAAAATGTAACTCGACTAGACCAGTAATTTCCAACGAGCCAGCCGAGCGAAGATGCGAGGCTTGTGAGGCGGCAGCATTTAAGAGCCGTGTAAGCAGAAACAATCTCGAGTGATCCAGATAGATATAGGTGATGGAAGGTTTTATGATCTAACGTCAAAGAGGGCTTTTGTCTTCGAATGGACCAATCACAGTGCGTTAACCGTGTGACGTGAAGTCATGATGGTAAACAATTAGCTTCTAATTCGATCCATTTTATCAATGAGATTTTATAAACCAAGATTGCTGTTGAAGAGAAACTTTCCAATATGCAAAACAAAATGTTACGATAAAAGTTTCTATGTTCGTATGGTTTAAACACGAAAAGTACACGCTGGGTTATTTTAATGGAAAGAAATGTTTGTGTTCTCACAAGCTTATTTTTCTCAGAAGAAAAAATCTTCTGAGTCCCTAACGGGAATCGAACCCATGACGTTCTGATTACCGGTCAGACGCTCTACCCACTGAGCTACAGGAACTCACGTAGGGAACAGGTCACTTAACTTGGTTCTTATAAATGGAATATTGGGTATATGTCCTGCTAAACTGCTAGGCTCAAATATATCCATACGTTGAGAAAAATAAGCTAGTGACAACACGAACATTTCTTTCCATTGCCATTTCAAAGCTGCAGATGATTATTCATGGGTTTTTAGTTTAATTTTGTTTTCATATAGTAAAATTAAAGCACATGCAAGTTCTCGGTGCTTGCCCAGCTCAGTTCTGTCATCCTCTGGCTCCTGCCCTGCTCGTTTGTACTTAGCGATTGACTCAGTAATCATATATAAGATAACAAGATAAGCTAGCAGCATAGAGCGAGATAGCTGAACAGGATTACTGATGAAGAGGTTAGACGAAGATGTGGGATGTACAATCTTCAACAAAGGTTTAAAAAAACGCAGTGTGTAAATGCACGGCAGCCCGTCACGGTCTAAAATTAACTAAATGCCGGGCAGTCCAAAATTTTTCAAAAATATCGAGGGAAT